>MU182313.1:231690-246902 GCA_016904865.1 Pissodes strobi
GCATTCGTACGAGGCATGCAATTTTATCCAGTGGCGTGCTTAATTAACCTAAATATCAATTGAATTTTTTCTTTCTGTAATTTTCATACCTGATATTATCTCAAGTAGAGAATTTACTTTGTTGATGATATGAGAACTACTTGATTCACTTTTACAGTAATGAAATGTATCGAATATACCTTTACCTGACTGTCGGTCATTTCTTATCGTATATCATATCTCCTGTAGTTATAGTAAGCCATAATTAAGCAATTGAAATGAAGTCACTTATTTAATATAAAGCTGGCTTAGTAAAATACTTCCTCTATAGTCTCGTGATTGACTGCATTTCATCACACCTTTAAGATTTCAAAATTTAGTTGGGATTGTTGTGAAATAGGTAATGGCAATATAAATGTTTAAGACCTAGATTAGAACTAGTATCTAATTTTATTTGATACACTATTTTGATAGTATAGGTGAAATACCTCTAATGAGAATATACGCACTACTTTAACTTCAAATTAATTGGAGATGAAATTTAATTGTCCTGAAAGGATTTGTGTAAGGTTTTCATATTTTAATAAATAGTTAACTGGAATCCCGATGTTTATTTTGGTAAGACAGTATCAACCATACCGCTCCTTTATAAATACCTTTAATTTCTAAATCTCTTTATAGTCATATACAGGGTATTTTTCAAAATTGTATTACCCTATTTCAAGGATCAATAATTATTGATAAATTTCTTGAAAAAAAAAATTGTGGCGCCCTACCCTAACAGCCAAGACATAAACCCACGCCTTAAAAAAATTATACCGCTGAGTAAACCTGGCATGTTAATGAGCAATTAACAAGTAAGGGGTACATATTTGATACCCAACGCGTGAAACTGGTTACACATTGCCAAATATAAGGTAATTTAAAATAGTAAATAGATTTAAGAATCAGTCTTTAGTATCTGCATTAGTACAGGGTGTCCGGTTATAAATGTAACCCCACTTTAACTTTTTGATTTGCCCTCGTATAAAAAAATGTTAAATACAAAAGTTGTAAGGATTTTCATATAGTTTTCTGCGGTGTTACTAGAAAAACAATTGAACATCGAAATTCTACTGTACAGATTAAATTAATGTTTTTTTTTAATGGGACACCCTGTATATTTTTCTGTATATCGATAGAGCTCTTTAAGGCGAGTTCAGTAATATAAGGTTTGTTGGGTCTAGCTATAATAGTTGCCACGTAAATTGCAAGAATGTCGGGTATCTGATTATTACTCAACCCCTCTCCTAAATTATTTATTTGGTGAGCTAGAAAAAAATTCTTCCTTCAGAAGCTTTTCTGATGTTCAATTGTTTTTCTAGTAACACCGCAGAAAAGTTTCTGAAGGAACCTACAACTTTTGTATACAACATTTTTTTCTAGCTCACCAAATAAAGAATTTAGGAGAGGGGTTCAGTAATAATCAGATACCCGACATTCTTGCAATTTACGTGGTAACTATTATAGCTAGTGACGTCTGCGCGCACGCGCGTCGCCCGTGGCGGCGCATTGGCCTTCGGAACCGCTCCAGTGAGCGGCCAAGGCGTACTGTGTGTCACGTGCGGCTCGGGGTGATCCAGTAGGGGGCCGCGTAGACTCGGCTCGGCCGAGTGACGCTCTAGCTGCCCTATGTGGAGCCCCGCCTCGATTTGAGCTTCCCCATTATATTTATTCATTGTGAATTTGGAAACAGATTCCCTGTGATACCCAAAGGCCGCTTCCGGGTCTAATATAAATTCCTCAGGGTCCCCAATATACTCGCTAGAAGTCAGCGGGGGACTCTGGGTTAACGCTGTCTGTTCCTTTGACCTATCTCTATTCAGTTCCAGCACCAAGAGCTCATTCACACTCGGGGGCTTTTGGTGTGCGGTTGCCGTCGACTGAGGGGTTCGGAAAGTCATTTTTTTATATTACATTTACTTATCTCTATGTTTTTTCACCGGATGCCAAGTCGTTATCGAGTCGACTACTCGCTATTTCGAGAGAGAGAGAAGTGCTATGATCTACCTGATGCGTTAACCCAGAGTCCCCCGCTGACTTCTAGCGAGTATATTGGGGACCCTGCGGAATTTATATTAGACCCGGAAGCAATAAATTTGTCTTGGGCAAGAAATTTAGAACACCCTATAGACGTATAGGAGTTCCACTTGATTCTAAGAGTCACCCTGTATATGGGGACTACAAAATTAACTCAAAAGTTTAAATTAAAGTAAAAACAAAACTTCGGCTTACTTTCTCCCTTAGGAGGCCTAAACGTTATTAATCAAATGCTTTGAAGAACAACGGTAGTGGGGAAAGATTCCCAGGGGGGTCTACTGGCAGGGGATGCTTTTAAATTTATTTTATTTTTGACTAACTTTTGAGTTATCCGTCTTTTTGTATGTCAATGTACAAAATTTCAATTTTGACTTGAATCCTTATAGCTAGTCTTTACAAAGTGCCAGAAGGGCTTAGCATGGGGGAGGATTGTCAAAAGGTAGTCGTCAGTAGTTGTCACACAAAATATCTACGACCCTATCCTAATCCTATCTCCTAATCTTGGCTAAGCCTTATACAAAAATCAGTAATTCGAATGATTACCAATTTGAACAATTGGGACACCCTGTACAGTTGAAATAAAATCCTGATAAATCCCTATGTCAAGTCATAGCTTAAAATGTGCCCCAATTCACTGGATAAGCCTTATACATGTACTAGGAGAGTTTAACTCTTAATCTAGTATTTTTGGTATAACAGGTTTTATTTGATTTTTTCTCTAATGAACAATTATTAACTAAGAACTTAAGATATTTTAATTAATATCTAACACGTATTAATGTCTTTAGTTTTTTGGGACTTCTCGCTTCGCACGCGAGATTTTCAAAACGCGTTTGGAGTCTTAAGATTTCTAAGAAGTCGGATCCGTACGAATTTTAACAAGGATCGCACAAAAATCGTCTTTTGAGGGCGTCGGACGCTATTCGCGAGTATTTGGTATCGATTACCTTAAGAGGGGTCGTACGGAAGTTGCTCGAGGAGGGCTTTTAAAAAATCGTGGTTTCTTGGGGATTTTTGGGGGCTATGTGCTATGTATTATATGCCAATCCCTGGCAACTTGTCAGATGCTGCTCGACAGTTTTCTGACAGAGGTTTTGTGTAACTCAGGGGCGTCAGGGGGGACTTTTTGGGGATTTAATGTGTGATTTGTATATTTAGACCAAACTACTCCCCGGACACGACTCTCAGTTCAGAGACCGTGCTGGTTTTGTATGGTATACGAACTAGTGATAAATAGCCTTTGATTCTTCTTTTGAGATAGCTCCAGTCGCAACAGTATAACTTCGCTATCTCCCGAACGAACTTGGCTAACTTATCACTCTTTGAACGCGCCCGATTTTTTTAGGTGAAGCGTTATTTTATTTTTTCGGCTCCTATGCCTTTTCGCTTTTCACCGTAGGCCGAGTAGGTAAAATATGGGGGAGTCAGGGGGCTCTCCAGTTCTCGAAACCGAACTGGCCGTCGCGTCGACGCGCTTTACTCTCGCCCAATGTTTAACTACGACTAGTATTGAGGACCAGAGAGGCACATACGTGAATGGCGGGAACCCAAACCAGTAGGCTGACTCAAGGTGCTCGCAACTAACCTTTTTCGCGGGGTGTTGCTGTAGGGTGCGCACTACAGTTGAAGGTCTCGGTGAATTGTTGGTACTCGGCCGCTTGACAAGGCCTCTTCAAGTACTTAACTTCTGTCTTCAAAAAATTTTTTTCTCCGAAATTTCTTCTAAGTCCTGAAGTTCGAAAAACTCGGAGAAACTCAATAAACTCGGTAGAAGGCTGATTCGGTACCAGTTGAGAGTGCTGGTCCTACAATGCCTTTTCCTTTGCTTCAAGGCCCTTTTCGCTCGTCCGTGAGCTTTCTACAGCCCTATCTTTTTCGAGATGTCGAAAAATCGGCTAAGTCTCTAGTGGCCAAAAATGCCGAAAAATCTCATAAATTCCTTAGAGATATGGGGCTAGGGGCTAAATGGATGGGTTGCTCGTCCCTTTAGGATTCCTGAAGATCCACGTTGACGCTGGCCTAAGGTGGTCTCTCACTTCTTTGCTTCTCGGGACCTGAACGGCAACTAAACTTAAACTTCTAGCGACGCGCTTGCCGCTTACGGGTGGAAATTTCCACCCGATCGAGTCGGTTGGGATGTCGACGACGGTTGACCAAACGGCTGATTCTAGAATTATGGAGCGTTAACTGCCACATTCCACATTGTGCATTCGTACGAGGCATGCAATTTTATCCAGTGGCGTGCTTAATTAAATGCGATTAAGTAAAGGGCGTTTTTACAACACTAGGCCCAACAAACCTTATATTACTAAACTCGTCTTAAAGAGCTCTACCGATATCCGGAAGAATATACAGGGTGTCCCATTAAAAAAAACATTAATTTAATTTGCGCAGTAGAATTTCGATGTTCAATTGTTTTTCTAGTAACACCGCAGAAAACTATATGAAGATCCTTACAACTTTTGTACTTAACATTTTTTCATACGAGAGTAAATAAAAAAGTTGAAGGGGGGTTACATTTATAACCGGACACCCTGTACAATATAGGATAAAGTACAAGTTTTGCTGGAAATTTCTACGCTTTCATTCCTCTAAAAATTATGTTGCCTAAAATCTTAAAGATATAATAATTATCTTTCACTTTTTTAGGAAAACTTCTAATAATTTAACATGGGTTAATTTTTTGTTAAATAATGTCGATTCGCTAAATTCGGTAATGCGGAATATATAAGGAAAATAGATCAATAATATCACAACGTGTAGACTATTTAAGAATTTTCCAGAAGAAACTTTACAACATCATGACGACAAGATGTTGAACGCTTGTCGCGGATCTTCACATCTAAAAGGGACTTCAATTCTCAGGTTGACAAACAAACAAGGTGAAGAAATGAAGGACAGAGGCCGATAAAATCTTAAATCATCGCAACCTCTAACATATGAAGACCTGAATATTTAAATTATATAAACACTGCTAAAAACACAGAAGCAATGCTGCAACAGATCTAGTAGCAAAAAAGCTAAACCCTTTGAGAACACCAAAGAACTAATGAAGAGAAGAAGAGAGTAACATAACGAAGGCACAGAAGAGATATAACCTATACAGAAAAAATTTAAAAAAAGTTAGAGCTACCGAGATCATTTAGAAAGGAGGGAAACAAACATACGTAATCCGGAGAAATACGACCGAAGGAAGAAGCGAAATATTTAAGCTTAAAAAAAACGAAAGTGTTCAAACTGTAGATAGAAATCAATTACTGGATGTAACGAGATAATTTTACAGGGATCTATATATAAAAGCCAAATGGAACACCGAGATAACAGCATAATACAAGTTGGGAAAATAGGATGACGAATGCAGGCTCGGTGGACTTTCCGGATATTAGGATGGAATACGTTGGAATCTGTCTCAAGGAAGTGAAATTTGATAGGGCTCGCCAAGGGAAGACTAGATCGTAATAAGGGCAAATAGAATTTGTAGCGAAAAGCTTTTGCAACAAATCATCCGGTACATCAATTTATGTACACGAAAGAAAAAAAGCAGCCAACTAAAAAAATACTCTAATAGTGCACATTCACTAAAAATTGAGATGGAACAAACCTGTATTGGGGGAAACGGGATCAATATCGCACAGGATAGGATCCAGTCTTAAAATTTGTAGGAAGCTTATTTTCAACAGTGGATATGAGAGGATGATGAATGAAAACCTTGTAAGCAAAAACAAAAGCGGTAATTCAACCTTTTGGAATAATAAGTATAAACAATATTTAATCCTTTTTCTCCAAAAGATCAAATATTTCTTACTTATACATTTTACAAAATAAACAAAAGGCAATCCAGTATTTCACTTGATATATGAAGTACGACGAAATATGTGAAATATACACTTGCTGCGAAAGGTAGCATTAAAGTTTCAGTAATAGGAATAAGTCTAAGCACCAAACCAATAATACACAAAGGTAACTCAGTGATGCGACCTACGATTCAAAATAAGTCAGGTAGAACATCCCATACAAAGCATTTCAAAAAAGTATCTACGATGGCACTATCACTTTCACCACAAATAGCGGACTTTTTAAGAGTGCCGCTATTAGATTTTCCCCGGATGAAGGTGATGAAAAAAGGCTCCGCGCAAACTCCACCGATTACGGTACGCTAAATAATTTACCTGTTATGCAACAAGGTAGATAAACGATATTTAAAATTACCAATAAATACCTGCTAAAAAGTAAATTATATAAACGGGCTATAACTACTAAAACTACCATTTATATAACAAGTAAAGTGAATCATAATGGTCACTAAATAACACTTACTAATAACCCTAGTACATGATCGAGTCATCTAGGACGCAATGCCAAATTACTATAGTTTACAAAAAAAAGCGACCGTAAAAAAATTAATAGAGCTACTTAATTCCTTTTTTGAAATAGTCAAATTCAATACAAAAACTTTAAAGTTGTTTTAGGTTAATCAAAAAAAAAATCGAATATTAAGGTTTCAATTTGAAAAGGAAAAAAAAACAAAAGCAACCAAGTCGTTTGAAACTCTGAATTTTATAGAGAAATATATATTCCTTGGGTTAAAATTATGTTTGCAAAAAAGAAGATTTTAAAGGCTAACTAAGGTGGTACAAATTAACCCGCATTTGAAGTTTATTTATAAAAAATGAATCTTTCAAGGTTCATTTGATCCGCTGACCCGATCTAAGGGGAGCTCTCCCGCAACTCTCAGGGGGAAACGTCCACCATCCATAAACACGAAGGACTACATGCAGGAACACAAGAAACCTTTTCAGTCGAAGAAGGACTGAGTCTTCACGTAGTAAAAAAAGAGTCGATAAAAGAACTCTTCAGGTAGTCTAAAGTAAACCGGTTGGAGGAAACCAGCCCTCGAAAAAATTGGCTTTCCGAAAAAAAAAATGCAAGACATCAATTTATTTAATGTTTTGCTAATAACTCAAGACGAAAAAAAACATTTACGGATATAAGAAAAAAATTGAATACCAGGGATAAATCAAAAAAATCTTTACCTGTGAAGGGTTCTTCAGGATCCTGTGACACTGAAAGCAATTAGCTACCTCAAACTGTGACCTTGACAGAACCTATGCAACGAAAATTACAGAGAAATTAGCAAGCATCCATGTAAAGATGCGTAATCATTAAATAGCCCACAAAAAATCAAAAGCTCACCTGACAAAGCAGTGATAAATTCCAGCAAAGAGGCTTAGTCTAGACACCAAACAAGCAAAAATCCAAAACTAAGATAAGTCTCCAAAAACGGGTCGGATAGAAGATCCACACTAAGGCGTTTTACAAAAGAAATTCCTATTCGACCCTCAGTGCCGTCAAGATGGCTGACTGCGAAAGAGTGACCACGTTAGATTTTCAATAAATGAAAGGTGGATAAGATTAGGCCATGCGGCAGGAAATTTCAGTTTTTAAACTAGCCAATCAAAATACGAGCTATATATTACATGGACATGTCACACGAAAATCGAAGTTGCACGAAGGCATGCAGTATTGCCAACAGAGTGGAAACTATAGCCCACCGACGCTCCGTCCGCTTGGATCATTTTCCAGACATCGACCCCAAGTTCCATCAATAATTTGTTCTCTCATGAGCATGACGTCAAAGCGAACTCACGTATTTTTGTGATTCAAATCGCGGTACGAAAAGCAATTATTCATAAATTAAAAATATCGATTCAGAGTGTACCCAGTAATATAACTCTACTAAAAATATCAATGGAAGGCGGCTTTATAACGATGGCGAGGAACGAAATGTTTACTCCAGATGACAAGACATACGTTCCTGTTATGCGAGAGATGAAGAAAAGTGATCAAGAGAATGAATGTTACTTTAGAGAAAATGAATCGACACCGAAATAATACGGCATTTTATATTGGTATATATCCGTCTCTCAAAAGACAATACAAATAATTATAAGATAAGGCAAGTTAATTGTTGTTTTAAAGTGGCACCTCGTAAGGTTGCCTACATGGCTATAAATTCTATAATTATACTTCCAAAAGCTCTAGTCGGCATTGCTTCTTTTACTTTAATCCATTAAATCCAAAAACCTGAATGAAGAAAAGGCTAAATTACGAATTCAGAGAGAATGGGTTAAACCAACTTTCCAAGAATCGAATCAGGATAAAAAACAGCTCCAAGGAATGCGCCGACGCGCGCCGGAGTCTACATGGCTACAAATTCTGTAATTACTTATCTACGTTACATTACAGCTCTAATCGACACTGCTTCTTTTACATTAATCCATTAAATACAAATAAACCGAAAGAAGAAAAGACTAAATTACGAAAGAGAGACTAACCCGGACTAACCCAAACTAACCCAAACTAACCCAACTGTCCAAGAATCGAATCAGGAAAAATTGCTCCAAAGAATGCGCCTGCGCCGAAGTCCATACACTTACACACAGTATATATTTTATAAAATTAAGGAATCCGAAAGCAGTAAATAAAGTCACGTTCATTGGCAACGTATTCCGAAACAAAATTAAGGTTTGATTTCATGAAACCCACCTAATACTAACATTTACTTTTAGATAAGGCAGGCACATGTGTGGCTCCCTTTTCTCTTTTCCGAACGATGCTAAAAGGGAAAGAACTTGATCAAAACCACCAAAGCAAGACAAGAATGATCATTGCTGATTTCCACCGTAATTGATGAGATAATATTGCTATGCCATGTACTGTAACAATATATGATGATCTTATTTATCTGCATGTCTTTCTTATGAATTTTAAACTATTCGTAAAGACTTTTCATTACGATTCTCGTTTCTTCGTTCTTGACAGAATGATGAATGCAAGTTTAACAAGAGACAATAGATGAGATGTATATAGAGTAGAGAATGAAAATTAACCCGAATAGTAAAATAATGAATAAAAACTAATAAAACCTTAAGAAAAATAGTTATTGCTATACAATTCTGATGTACATGGTTACTTCTAACAATCTAAGACCGGAGTACTAATTTTATTTAAAAAGTAATTATGTTTAGGAATATTTAACCAGCATCAGAGAGAGATAAGAATCTTTATCATAAGTTGCCCCAGCTAATATTAAAACTACCCGTGAGTAGTACAATATTATTTATATCCCAACACAAATCTGGCATAAAAGTAGACAGAAGTGATACATTTCTTTAAAATTCCTTTGCTAGGTAGAGATTCATTATACTGAAATCAATATAAAACTCTATTTGATGAATTCCTTCAGCTTTTGTAACCAATACGAACTCGCTATATAACTGATCACTAAATGTCCATTAAAAAGCCTTTAAAATAAACCTGCTTATAAATATTATAAAAAATAATAACGAATGCTTCTTTAAATTTATATGACCAAAGGCTGAATCGTATTTGCTTCTGAAGAAAAAATTGTATTACTCGGGCAATAATATCGAAATTTTGCTAACAGCGGCATTTTTTGCTGATCCAATAAATTTTAATGATGATATTTAGATTCCTCAATATCTTATTTTGTAGCAAAATCGATTATCAAATTTACACATACACAAATATCACATTTAGATTTTTCTAAAAACTTACCACTAGCGTATTACCCACTGCACCCATGATGATCAGAAGACAGTACATCACAATCAAAATGGTATATGCAGGTTCATCTATAGCTTTGTTCATTAAATATCTGTCATAAAGTTTCGGATCTACTTCGTTGCTCCTATTTAATACTTCATTAAGTGTGTTGTTATCGATTCGATGAATTTCAGTCTCCATTTTGCCTTTAGTGTCTTTCAATAAATGCACAAAAATATAGTAGAACATTCAAAGGCACTGCCTACTTAGGAGCTCGGAGAACAAAAATTGGAGTCATTCGATTTCGTGACGTCTGATGACTTGACATAATCTGAAATAGAAATATGATAGTAGAGATCATGAAATATCAATGTTTTCATTAAGTTAAACCCATTTAGGTTCATATTAAGAATTCCTAATAGGAATTGGTCATCATTAGCTTTATTATATATTAAGACTCAATTGGCTCTTATTTAACAATCCTTGCTAGCGTAATACTTATTTTAACCCTGCGACGCCTGGTGCTGGAGTATGATATACACTAGTGTTTTAAATTAACCCGCATTCTTCTTAAATCCAAGAGATACTGTACCATGCATTTCAGTACCTTACCCTAGGTTGAGGAGCAACCAGTTGGTTTTGAGAGTGATAACGAAGTTGACATCCAAAGTGACAATGGCCATGATATCAACATCAAAGAGCAATCCGAATATACATTCATGTCAGATAATCAGCAATTAGCACAGAAAAGAGAATGGATCAGAAAGGCCAGTTTATAGAAGAAAAAAGACAGTTTCCAACCAGGAGTAGCAGCTATTAGGCAGAAAGACGGAACAAAGTGTTTCAAGATATGTTATTCTAGAATATTCTAGAATCGTAATCGTAAGACACCTTTGGATCCATTTGAGCTACTTTTTAACCAAGAGTTACTAATTAGTATTGTTAGATGGACAAATTTGATATTACAACAAAAATCTAAATCGTATGATTCTAACCATCAACAAATAGCGTAGTAGGAAATATTACTTGTATAGAAATCAGGCCCCTATTTGACCTCTTGTACTTAGCACGTATATACAAAATGGCGACGTTAAATTTAGAGGAACTTTTTCTGCGAAAAACTTGGGAATCGAAAAATTCAGAAACACTGTGCCGCTACTGAGATTTACTACACTTTTGTCATGTTTACGATTTGATAACATTGAAAATGACAAAGAAATAAAAAACCTAGGCAAGCTAGCGAGAATACATGCCGTATTTGTCCCTTTTTCTCAAAATGGCCAAGCTTTGTGCACTTCTATTGACTCATGAGAAGCTCCAAGCATTTCGGGACCGTTGCTCATTTAGGCAATGTATGGCTAAAAAAACCAGTCAATTATGGAATAAAAATATTTGTACTTGTAGATTGGCTGCCAAATCATATTATGTTTTGAACGTGGAAACATACGGCGGTGTTCAACCAAGGAATTCGTATTTATTTAGCAATGAAGAACCTATTTTTCGCTCTTGCAGAAAAGCTACTTTCGATAGCTGGTTTACCACTATTATACTATAGATTTATTTTTATTAAAAATGTAACAGGACTAGACAGTTGCGACTTTGCCTCAGAATTGTGTGTTTCAAATTTAATTAAAATCGGTTAAAATTTTCTTCCTTCTTACATCCCCTGAAAAATATACAGTAATATTAACATGTTTTATTCTTGAGGTGGCATCGATGATTTGGTGTCTTACCGTGTTTGTAGTAATAATACCATACGTGTAGGGTAAAAAAAGTGCATAAGAAAATATTAGGAAATATTGTGAAACAGCTATGTTGGGAAATAGGTCTTGTAAGTCGTGGAAATAATTAGCTATTTCAACAGGCTAGCTAACTAAGTGTAAACATAAGAAAATTGTTATTAATTAACGTAAGCAATATTATAATGTATGTATGTTACGTTTATTTATTTCAACGTATCAACATTTACAAGTTCAACATTAACTAGCTTAACATTGAATTTTTAACGCTTCTTTTAAACCTGCTCTGAGGCACATCAAATAAGTCCAATTCCACGCAACACTCGTTAACACTAGCCGAAATTGTATTAATAGGTACCAAGTGCGACAATGGCGTATATGTAAAAGAGTTTGGTTACGTGTAGAGTAAGAACATAAATAAGTACATGAATATGAAAGGCTTCGAGACATTCTGGACTCTTAATAACATTGTTAAGAACATTAAAAGCAAAGCTTTTGTTACAGAAATCCCTTCTACGGGCAAGGGGAGCTAAATCTAAGTAAGACATAGTCTGAACCCCGCTAAGATCTATTCCATTAAGTAGAAGTTTATATTTTGCATATTTTATAAATTTAAGTTGCACATTCTCAAGCCTATTAATATGAACTTGATAATACGCTATGCTAGAGAACTCCAATATCGATCTAACAAGTGATATATAAAATACAGCAAATACATTTTTGAAATCCCTAGTGGTTCTCTTGACAAAACCTAGCATTCTCTTAGCTCTAGATATCACATTCTCAATGTGAACTGTAAACATAATTAAGTTTGATATTCAAGTATACACCAAGATCCTTCCAGATACACCACTGAGATCAACACCATTTAACGAGCATTCGACAAGAAGCACTGCCCTTGAACGGCTGAATCTCATGGAGTAATATTTGTCGATATTCAGTAACATGTTGTTGATTCTACACCAATCAAGGACTGTGATCAGATCATTCTGCAATAAAATAATATCCTTGTCAGATAATATTTGACGAAACAGCTTGAAATCATCAGCAAAAAGCAAGAAGTTGGAAGAAAGCAAATATTCCAAGTCGTTGACTGAGTAATAGACCCCCCAAATGGGATGATCTAGGATGTCGCAGTAAATTTAGTAGATAAGTGGCCATCAATTTTAACTTGCTGCTTTCTATCCGACAGATTTGATTTTATCCAGAAAAGCAAAGTAATCACATAATCGGACACCTTTAAAATTAAGATACTGCGATCGACCTTGTCGAAAGCCTTGCAGAATTCTCTATATATAGTGTGAGTTTCATCAAAAGAGGTAGTAATAAAATTACTGAGGAGAAACAGGTTAGTATCAACGGACCGGCCAGAAGAAAAGCCATGTTGCTGGTTTAGTACGATTTGACTGTAGGTCAAATCATACTACTGCTGTGTGTGCCCTCTCTACAAAATGCTCAAATACTTTAGGTAATGCGAATAGAATAAAGATTGGTCTGTAATTAATAATTTAATTTTGGTTTCCAGCTTTATGGATGGGGCAGATATATGACAGTTTCCATATATTGGGGAATATGCCAAAAATATGGGTTGTTGAGTTTGAGCAAAGTTTTAATATCCTGTTGTGAATTCCACCAGGGCCTCCCCGTTTGTTAATATCGAGCTCAGATAATGATTTTCAATGTCGGCTGCCAAGACCTGAAAGTTGAAAACTGCTTCAAAACTACTGGAGAAGGTACTAACATTAGAATGTGTTAAGCGGTTATAAACTAAGGAGAAAAATTCAGCAATGAAGTTGGCTATGCCACTACCATTATCTGCACTCACTGTGCCTAAATGCATTTCGTGAGGGAAAGAACCCCGGTTCGACTGGGAGCGAACAAAGTGCCAGAAGAATTTAGAATTTTCAGTTATAGAACTTTCGGCATGTGCTATGTAATAATCATAACATTCCTTGGTCAGAGATGAACACTGCCTATGCAGTAAAGATAATGTGTTGTAATCTTCAACTGAGTTTGACTGCTTATGCCTTTTGTGAGCTATTTTATTCTGAAATATTAGGGTTTAAAGTGCATTTGAAAACCAGAAAGGAAATCTGTCGCTAGAGCGACACCGCCTCACAGGCACAAACAGTTCAAAACAATCGAAGGCAGCAGTGTAAAACTTTCCTATTGTGACCTCTAAATCATCGTTTAAAATCGACAACAAATCAAATAACAGGAAATTATTATTTATAAGATCAAAATTTGCCGATTTAAAGTCGTAATATAAATTATTTGCAGGTTCCAAACAAACCTTTTTTTCAAAATTTATTAAGAGTGTCAGAACTGGATGATATAGATCGCAAGTTACCAAACCACCACCCTTTACAATTGTATTTAGCTCAACATTTGCAAAACACAGATCTAGAACCGTATTGTGATCATTTAATACATTATTATATTGAGAAAAGTCTAGGGAAGCTAGTGTATCACGCAACATGATCCCTCTTGCTGATCGGACATTTCCCGTTTGAAGAGCGGGATAATCTTCCAATAACCACGTTATTTGAGAAAGATTATAATCACTCATAATTCAAACAACTCACTTGGCACAAGACACAGGTTATAACTGAGATTCATAGTATGAGATGTCCATCAATGGCGGCACGTAAACACAACCGATACAATATGTCGAGACACCAATCTCCACAGAAACCCACACCTCCTCAATGGCGTCATTGAACAAAGGCAGGAGGCTACATTTTAGGCAGTTTTTAACAGCAGCGAGAACACCACTACTACGGCTTTTAGTACTATTTTTAATGTTTCTGTCAGTTCGATACACAGTGTAACTCGTATCCAGGAATTCAGCGTCAAGATGGAGGAATTCAACTATGTCTCTACCAGGGCAATAATGAAATACGATTCCTTAAGTGAAGCGCAGAAAAAGTCTTTTAATTTGGTTTTAAGGCATCTGACGTTTTGAAAGAACAGTGTGGCACATTCTAGAGAGAACTGTCTCCCGTGCTCTGCTATTGGAAATTCGCCGAACCAACTGGTCTAACGGGACGCCGCCGCCGAAATTCCTTTACAGCCGTTCTAACGGGTCAAAGATTAGGGTCCAATAAGCCTATAGGCAATGATTCCATGATTCCGAGAACGAAGCACTTGACATCAGGTATAGTCAACAATGATATTCTCTGTGGTTACAGGATCATATCGGACAAGATACAACCACTAACGTCTTTCTCCAGCTGAGAATGGTCCGGTCTCACGACCGGTAACAATAATTATATGCTCAGACGACCCATCCGGCATTGGCCCAGGAACATCGCTGCGTCTCGATGTTTTTCAATGTTGTTGCAGTTGCAGATGATTGTTCCTAAAAGAACACATATTTTGAAAATATACAATAAACTGTATCTCAACGAACGAAGGCTTTTTTCTAGCCTAGATTATCCCTAAAGACCGGATTATACGCAGCCAAAACCCTTAAGAATATCCGCATATTTATGCAAATTTTTTTAATTTATGCAGGACATATGCAAAAAAAATACACAAATATGCAATGAATATGCAGTAAAAACAAATAAATTTTGATTTACTAAATTAAATTTTCACTTAATTGGGGGATTGAGTATTGAATACAATTTTCCTATTTATGAAATGTCGTTTTAATAGTTTTGGAAAGTACCGATTGACTCTCCCACATATATTGTCATTATTTTAATCAACATCGTCGTGTTCAACCTCAAAAAAGGTGAAAGTCTAAATTGAATTCGTTCAGGTATTCCTATTTAATGTTATTATATATTACGTTTGTTCTAGCATGAAATTTCGGACGGTTTGAAGCCATCCGGAGTTTGCGCA
>MU182313.1:287825-354121 GCA_016904865.1 Pissodes strobi
TGTTTTCCGTGTTTGGTGAATCTGTTCGGCGCGTCGAGTATAGTAGACATTGGCAGACTTGTTCCCGTCCTTGGTTCATATATACCGGTTACGACACCTTGGTCAGTTTTCGAGCCATCAGTATACTAGACCAGCTCTGCCCTTATTGGTGAGCTTTTTTTCCCAGTTGTTTCTTTCTGATGTTATGATCCTAAAGTTGTTAAGAGTATATTGGACTGGTGTAAGCTGTGGGCATGCCTTACCTCCTTCAGCAGTTGTTCGTTGTCGGTACCATGACTCTTGTTTATTTGTACTGTGGGCGAATGCTCCGACGTAATGTGTATTATTTATCAAGCTTTTATTTAAGCATTTCGAATTTACTTTTATAAGATAGTTGACCATATTTTGTTATCGCAGAGTTTTCTACCTAAGGTCCCAATTAACCAGCTATGGGTTTTTACCACAATATCGGGCCCAATTCTCTTTGGTCGTTTTTATTTTTATTAAGGTTTCCTTCCTGGGATTCTTTACAATTCAAGCCAGCTATTATATTTCAAGAATTACGCTCAATGGTTATTATTTTTGCTGGGCAAGTACACACCGGCGAGTACGTCGCCAAGCAAGCCTATTTTCGGTCTTAACCTAAAAATAAAAGTTAGTATCCTTCGGTCCGCGTTTAGTCACACAACCCTAGGTAGAGAGCTCTGCTTATTTAATATTTATGCTGATATCGTATATTTCGATTACTTTTGTAATTTAGATTTTCAGGAATAAATCTTTAACTCTCTCCTGATGTTCGGCCCTGCCAAAACTGAAAGTATTTCAAATTCACGAGTAAATTAAAATAAGCGTATAATCTATCTCTAACGCTAATGTCTTTCATGTAACAGAATAAAATGGAAAAATACGACCTTAAAATCCTTATATGGAAACGTTTTCATCTTTATTCGTTATCAGTCAGCAAGCTGCGGAACAGCGATTTCAAACTTTGGCTGGTACGCAGATATTTAGGCCAACATAATATCTTCTTGTTTGCTGTCCTAGAATTGCGCTGCACTTTTTCGTTAGTTTTGTGTCTACAATCCGGCTCGAACGACTAATATTAGCTTTGCGAGGTTTCGCTTCGCAATCCAATTTAATGCACTCTTTCCCCAGAGTTATTAGTTTTTTGTCGAAGGGCCAGATGCAATAACAGGCTCAATTTTTTTTCACCTATTTAATTTATTACACCAAAAATGTACATGCTTAAAACGTACATCCTAGGACAGGACACTGTGTGAAAATTAAGTTGTTTGAATTTAGAGTTCACAGTTTTATAACTAAATACGTTTAGTACTTTTCGGAAAGATCGGTTATATCAAGGAATAATGTTGTATTAGTTGGAGCAATAACCTCTTGTTATTTGGAGAATTATCTTCTCGTTAATTCTGTTCTTAGAACAGGACAGAATATCGAATTGTCTGAGCCGAAAAACACAAGATCGAAAAATTGGCACGAAGCCGAGTGTAACTAAGTATAGTTCGCCCAGCCGTTGTTGACCCTCGAAACGCATGCAATTGCATGCGTTTCAACAACGGCTGGGCGAACTTTATGGCAAAGCCGAAATTATGTGACATGAAACCGAACGTACTGACTAAGCCGATATGTCTCTAGAACAAAAAGCAAGGGGAACTTAAAGTTCGTTATTTGGTAGGGGATGTTGAATTTTATTCGTTTAGCATAGAATTATGTGGTGTAAGCGCTTGCTGTGATTGAATCATACTTAGCGGCCATGTTTGAAAGTTGGCCGTTCCAGATAATCTGTTACTAATTCATTAGAGCGAAAAGATCGATTCGCGGTAACACAGCGGTAGCTTGGTCTTTTCGATCGGAAAATTGACAAAGTATTTTTTATGCGACTTTAAGCTATAAACAGATTTTATTTGTCGGTGACTTTGCCTTTTTTCAAGAAGTTGATCTACCAGTTATAGAGGACGTAGCTCTTTGATAGCTTAACTGTTACAATTCTTAGAAAAAATAGCATTTCATTTTATGGTTAAAATGGCAAATAAAATAACCCAGATACAAGGTATAAAAATGTCACCTGTTGTGATTCGTTTTACTGGTTCTAAAAGGATGTTTATTGCTTATAGGCGGTCGCACGTACTAAATCATTTTCTGAATCCAGGTGATTCTTTAGACTGACACCCGTCAAATTTTGATGTTATTCTATTGGTTCTCAGAATATGGTTGAGGTGTTTATATATGGCACTCAGAAGAGTTAATATGCTATAGTTTTGAAGCTGGATTTCTCTCCTTTTGTATGCAAGATCAGGGTCTTTGATGCTGAAGTGGTCATTTGGCTCTAAGGCTGGCGGACAAGGCATTTTGCTCTAAATTTGCTTGAAAATTCCACCATGTATCGAATACTAGGAAGTCCTAATAGAGTCGCCGCGCCCGATTAAAACTAAAAGTATCCCAAACTATCATGCTTTCTTTCCTACAGATGGAAGATGGAAGAAAATATAAGGTTAATGAAATTGACACCATTTTCTTTGCTGCCACAATTTATAAATCTTTCTGCCAGAAATATTATGGTATTCTAATTGCTACCTGGATTTTCCCATTAAATATTGGGACGTATGTACATAAGAGCATCCAGGCTAAATATAGTAACGAGAAATGCAAATGAGCTTAATATTATGTTACATATTCCTGGAGGAAATTTATAGTGCGAGTACTAATATGCAAATTTAAATTTATCTTTCGGTATAATACGTTTGCATACTATTAAGAGTCAATTAAGTTCAGTTAAAATATAGTTAACCATTCAAATCATCAGTAATATGGCTGGCAAAGATTTATTAATTAAAGCTAGAAAACTATATCAATAATTTTTGCTTAGGCCGCATCTATTATTATGCCACAATGAATTAAAGATACATTTTCCTGTGTTTGGTGTCCTCAATGAACCCATTAAATATTAAATAATCAGGGTGATTACAAATAAGTTAAATGACATTTAAAGTTAAATTAAGAAAATTTGCAAAAAGTGATGCGTAGGCCAGAACGAGATGCCTTCGATGCGTGCAAATTATGCCCTAATTCAAATGCTGGACTTTGCGAAAAGTTCATTTATATAAAGGCATCTCCAACTGGTAAATGGCATGAGTCAGAAAATCCCCAAGCCATCATATGGAGTTCATTTTGACTTAGGATTCCCAACAAAAAACATACACAATAAAATCAGAAGGTATGCCAATTCAAAATAAGGATAAATCAAAAGATGGACGACACAGAGCCTTTGACAAAAACAGTGCAAATCCCAGCACGAAATGAGTCCAACACCAAACAAACAATAAGCGAAAGTTAGGGCAAATGTATTGCCTGAGACTGCAGAAATGGATCGAGTAAAGAATGCCACCATATTGTTACGACTAGTATCCCGTGACGCCACACCTTGGATGGTGTGCAGGTTATGTAGCTGAGATTAGGGATTGATCTATGTCAGGTGAGAAGAGATAATAAAGAAGGCACCACGTTAAAACAATAACAATATCTACTGGTCAAAGACTTAATTAGTTTACGCTCTTCCCGATTACTAAAACACCTTTCGGTTGAGGTATGGTTTGAATTGTTTATAGGTCTTAGTCCCTGTATAATAATAAAGTGCTTTAAAAGCGGTGTTGTGTTTTAATTTATGGTGAGGTTTGGTTATTTTTTCAGATAATAATTAAAGTGTTCTTAGTTTATCTTAATTTCACTCAGCATGTTAAGGCGCTGTATCTATTTAACTTTAGAAACTACTTGACCTAGGATTTTGACAGATCTATCGCCGAGTCGACTCTCGTACTTTACGCGAGGATCCCCCCGTTTTAAGCTGCACATCTTGAGTTCGGTTTGATGATTAGAATATCGGTAGAACAATCAAGCCACGTCCCTGTGTACTGCAACATGATTAGAGCGGAATAGATGAGAGAAAAAAGCCTGTCAGGCTGATGGTCCGCTTGACTATTTATATGATAAAATCTACTGACCATTGTAACTTTAAGGATTATAATTTCCTGAGCTGTTCGCTCGCGTTGTTTATAATTTATCTTGAATGTTTACATAATATTTTCCAAGTTCAAGTTTCAACTTAGGACAGGGTGAAAATTAATAAGTAGTTTAAATGTTTTAGTAGTTCACGATATTTTACAAAAACTTTCCATTACGACACGGCAACTACGTTCTATTGCAACGACGAGGCATGCGATATACTACACCCAGAATCTTCAAAATTAAGTCACAACAAGCGATCTCAAAAGCATATATTCACAAACCATATATCGATAACAGAGTTGATCGGAGTAACACTTCCTAGATATCGATACGTAGTACCAACAGAACGTGGCTTATACACTACGGCGGTATGCGCAACGAAGAATTTCATATTCAGATGACAATTCGGTTCCTGAAGAGAAATATTAGGTAGAAAATTAATTTAAGAAAAACAAATGCATATATTGTCACAAATAACCCCTACTAGGCAGTAGAGGGTGGTGAAGGGCAGCAGCGATCACCAGTACCAAGAGGAGGTGCTAAGGAAATGATCCTGACATGGCTGTTTTGTTGGAACATCACGGGCATGACTGAAACAGGCAAGTCGAAAACCACCTCACTAATTCTCCCTAGAACAATCATCATGATAGTACAAAACCAAGCAATGGCCCCGAGTCCCCGGCGTCTCTTAAATGAGGCAGGGGTGCGAAGAATCTCCGGGTGGAATACCAAAAACTCTTACAAGATAGCAACATAAAACGTAAGGACCCTATATGAGACCGGTAAGCTAAGTAACATCTTGCTAGAAATGCGAAGATTAAACATCTCTGTCATTGGAGTCTGTGAAACTAGATGGCCAGATAGTGGAAGCTTCGAATCGGATGACTACACCGTCTATTTCTCTGGGAACCGTGACCAAAACCATCGCAATGGAGTAGCGGTAATCATGAAAAAAATGTGTCAGCAGATCTGTCACACAATTCGTGCCGCTGTCGGATCGAGCGATCTTTGTTCAACTACGGGGTGCCCCAATAAACATTAATCTTATCCAGTGCTACGCCCCCCACCGCAGATAAAAGTGAACAAGAAATGGAAACATTCTACCAACAAATCGAAGATGCACTAGAACTTACAAAACAACATGAAATAACAGTGATCATGGGTGATTTTAATGCGAAAGTTGGACAGAGGGCTACAGAGGATGTTACCGGAGAATATGGCTTAGGGGAGCGGAACGAAAGAGGTGGACGACTAATAGAATTCTGTCAAGAAAGAAGTTCACTGTTATGAACATTTGGTTCAAACTCCCATCGAGGCGCCTCTACACGTGGAAGTCACCGCAAGACGAACACAATAATGATCGGTTCATACGGAACCAGATCAATTTTATAATGATTAATCGTCGCTTCCGAAACAGTATTACCGCTGTGAAATCATACCCTGGAGCGGATATAAATTCAGACCATAATCTGCTCTGCTCCACGTTAATAATATAGCTGAAAAAGCTGCAAGTATCATCTAAGCCAAACAAGGTCTGTCCATAAAAGACACCACAATGAAGAGTATACTTGCCAATGAAATAAACAACAAGATACACAACATAAAAACGATATCCAACGAAGAAAAACCTATTGATGAAAATTGGACAGATATAAGGACTTCCATTATTCAAACTGCAACGGACCTATTACCACGCCCGAAAAGAACAGCTAAATAGAAGTGGATGACACAAGAAATTCTAGAGCTGATGGAGCAAATAAGAGGCCTTAAGAACAAGAATAGAGAAAAATACCTCGAAACACATAAGATAATTCGACGTAAAATCAAGGAGGCCAAAGAAGCTTGGTTCAGAGTCTATTGCCAAGAAATAGAAGAACTGCAAAGGAAACATAATGACTTTGGTCTACACAAAAAACTTAAAGCCACAGCTGGAATACAAGCAACTAGAAATACAAGCATACTCAAAGACTCCAGTGGGAAAATCATAACCGATCTAGATCACCGTTGCAAAGGGTGGGAGAACTATGTGTCCAATCTCTTCGAGGACGTCAATCGTGAAGACCAAAAACACCCCCATGAAGAAGATTTAAATAGGAGGTATATTCTAAGGGCAAAAGTTGAGAAAGCCATAAGACAAGTAAAAAACAACAAGGCACCTGGGCCAGATCAGGTTCCCGCCGAATTACTTAAACTCTTGGATGAAGACAGCATTACATACCTGACTACCTTTTTCAACCAAATTTATAACACTGGGCAGATACCTCAATACTGGTTAGAATCCCTTTTCATCACAATCCCGAAAAAGAGCAAACCCTGCAAATGTAGCGATTTCAGACTGGTTAGCCTGATGAGTCACACTCTTAAAATCCTACTACGTATTCTTCAAAATCGCATGTATTCATTATGTGAAAGCAACTTAACAGAAGAACAGTTTGTATTTCGGAATGGATTGGGAACTAGAGAGGCCCTGTTTTGCATGCGGGTCATCCTCCAAAAGTACTGTGAGTTTCGAAAGAACGTTTATATATTCTTTATAGACTTTGAGAAGGCTTTTGATAGGGTTTGACATGGTCTGCTGCTCGAATATATGGAATCTATAGGACTTGGTAACTACGATCTTAGGCTACTGAAATATATATACTATCATCAGGTACCTACCGTTAGGGTAGATATAAACACCTCTTCAAGTAAAATCCCAATCAATCGAGGAGTACGTCAGGGATGTGTTTTGTCGCCTACACTGTTCAATATATATTCTGAGCAAATATTTCGTGAGGCGATGGATGGCCGAACAGAGGGTATAAAAATCATTAGATATGCCGACGATACCGCCATCTTGGCTGAAAGTCTAACAGACCTCCAGACTCTGGTTGACACAGTAAATGAATCAAGTCGTCGAAGAGGATTAAAAATTAACATCAACAAAACAAAATGGATGGCGGTGGGAAAGGTGGATGTTGACCCGGGACAACTGCTTCTGGATGGGAGGGTGGTGGAGCATGTTGATCACTTCAAATATCTTTGTAGCTGGTTGAATGCGGAGGGAGACTCAGATGAAGAAATCTTAACTCGAATTGGAATAGCTCGTAAAACATTTATATCATGGAAACCAGTTCTGTGCAATAGAAGTCTCTCCATGCACTTACGAAAAAAGATCTTAAAGTGCTACGTGTGGTCAACATTGCTCTACGCCTGCGAAACCTGGACGTTGAAGGCTGCCACCATTAATAAACTTAAGACTTTTGAACTGTGTTGTTACCGCAGAATCCTGAAGATACCCTGGACCACACACGCTTCCAATGAGGATGTGCTCGGGATGATTGACGCGGAGAGAGAGCTTCTGAAGACAATTAAAGTGAGAAAAACCAAGTACTTTATTATCAGAGGTCCAAAATATCACTTGCTTCGACTCATAATACAGGGCAAGGTGGAGGGAAAGAGATGGATTGGTCGAAAGAAACTGTCCTGGCTGCGCAACATTAGACACTGGACAAATCTACAAGTGGAAGACCTCTTCAGAGTAGCAGCAGATAGAGATAGATTCTACAGAATGGTCAACGTGATGATAGCCAACGTCTGAACCCAGACACCGCACTCAAAGAAGAGGCAGTAACAATCAAGGTAAGCTTAACTGTTTTAAAGTAACTTGCAGCGAGCTTATCTCCATGCTCATTTTACACTTTTAAAAGCCCTAATTGAGACCATTCTTTTATTACTTATTTTAAAAAAGAAAACATCATAATTTGATATTTAAGAATGCAATGCTATTTATAGGGTAACAACATAGGATTTGCAGAAAATAATAAAACATAGGATTAGATTAGAAATAATTAACACGAGATGGATGCTAGCACGGATTTAATCTCAATTAAATGTAGTTTTACGTTTAAACGGTTTACGATAAGCGATAAATTTACTATTTTGCAGTCAAATTATTTGGGGTGATAAAATGGTTCGTTTCTTGCCAAAATGTATTTTCGAATAAATAGAGCTGCCTGACAAAAGCACTAATTTTACCGTACGGATAGTAATATATGCTTATGTGTCATTGTACATACTGTAGACGATCAAATATCATTATCCTCCGAAAATGTAATAATATAAGTTTTTATTACGCATGCATCATAATCAACGATTATCGCACGCTGCAGCGTGCTTAAAATGATGTTTATGATGCGCCTACCTTTTTAAAGGTTGCTATAGAAACATTTGATTATGTCAAATGTGACAGGTTAATATATTCGTCAATATATCCCTTAAGTTTACTATTTAAAACATTTTTGAGATTATGATGCATTCGTAATAAAAAATAGCGTATGATATACGTGTATAAGAGGCCTTTAAAGCCCTTGCGACTTACAAAACACTCCGCTGTGCGTCGTGTTTTGAAATATGTCGCGCGTGCTTTAAAGGCCCTCTTATACACTTATATCATAATATACTATTATGTGTTAAAATAAAATCGAATTTTTCTTAGCAATTTGCAATATAACTTCTAAAACTATTTTTCATTATTACGTATAGTATGAAATTTATGCATTAATCTATCGAAGACAGATTCATGAGAGCTTTATTTAATTAAGATGCATTTAGTCAGCTTTAATGGCGTGAAACAAAACAGTAAATTACAACATAATAGTCAGTTATTACAAGCTTGTTTGTTATTTTTGTTGTGATGGATAAAATCCGGTGAAAGATAAAGATACTAAACAGACGCTTCTCGATGAAGGCTTAACGATATTTATTCCGCAAACATTTTGTTATTTGTTAACCTAGCCAAGCTATTTAAAGAAGAAGATCCTGGATTACGTCATGGAAAATTCCTAGCTGCGTTATGTAGAGCAAGAATTTAATTTTTAATATTGTTTTTAATCAAACAAATAAACCCATTTGTAATTTTTATGATATATATTTACCATATCACTCGTGAGTAGTTAACTTATTTTAAAAACGCTAATTATATGACAGACTTCTTGATAAATCCCAAAAGTTATGTTTGAGTTTTGGTTTAATATTAGTTGTGGTATTAAATGCAGGGTTCCAACTCCCCTACACCTGAGACAAATTTCAGGATATGTATATATTATGTATAATACATTTTTTTCCATATTTCTAAAAAACGCTATTACACATAAATACATATACTGAACTGTCACACCTTCTCTTAATAATTATTATTAATTAGAATAATTAAAAAAACTCGATAAAAATATACTTTAGTAGGTATAATATAGGTATGCATGTTATGCAGTTTCAAATTTCAAATACCTAACATTGAGCCTAATAGAGTGATGTGAGTGAGTGTTTATTATAGAACACAAGCCAGGAAAACACATTAAAATTTCAAAGAAATAGGTCCCGAATTAAATATGTTAAGTTATAAAAATATTTAATCATGTATAGGTAGGTGTATGGCCTACTTCGTTAGTGTAACGAGTTTTCTTTTTCTATTCCTTCTTTCTCAATAGTTGCTATTTTAGCGCAATATTTTTTTAAGAGGGTATTGGTAATACTTTTGAGAATTATTTTTGAAACGTCTTTTCCATTATGGTTAGCGCATCCATCAAAATATGAGAATGTTTTTGTTCAATATAATATTCCCAAATTAAGTGAAGCATGAACGATCTTTTAATATAAGTTTCGAGAAATATGTTCTCAAACTCATTTATTAACTTATTAAAGATTATGTAAGTCACAGATACAACATTCATAACTTGCCCTTGTGGATATAAAAGTTCTACACGATTTAATTTATTAATGATATCAAAATTGTCTTCAACAATAAAATGCTCGTCGTATACCAATTTTTACTTACAGCTGCCACATTTTAGTTTTTTTTAACGTAATAAGGCAACATAAATATGTAATTAACATCAATACATCTTTGATATCCTGGATTAAAACTTGAAACAATAAAGTCTTAATTTGGAAACTGTATTTACCAAATCTATCTTTCAGAGGATATGTTTGAAACTTCGCTAAGAGAACATAATTCATATCAAGTTCATTTAAACATTATTTGGTAATTCCAAGCAGTCCATGAAGGGTATGACTTAAAGCATACACTTTCGGAAAACCGAAAACATGAACGTTAGGCCCATTTTTATAGTTTCCATTACAGCCAGGAATCAACAACATGATTGCAGGAATACAACACTTTTGAGGCATAATTACACTAAGTATCACTTACTAGAAAACTAGACGAAACCAAAAAGATACAATTAAACACAAACACAAAACAAATATACGGTTTTGTTTTGTGTTGTAACAAGTGTCTATTGGCTGTAAACAAGCTGGCCAATCGGCAGGTCTTTAGGTTCGAAATATATGGTTTTACGTGTTTAAAAACTCGCCTAACAATATAAATTGTATACCTAAATATACAACGAGATATTAGGTACAAGTTTTACGCACTTAAAAGCACATAAATTGCTCCGATTTCAGAAAAATGCAAGAAAATAACACTATCTACCCAAACTAATCATTTCGTTTGTTTTGTTCCTTGCTTTCTGTTACATTGTCTGAGATGATGCGCTGTTGTCGGCTCTATAATGAATGTATTATTTCAGGAAAGTGCACGAAGAAGGTAGTAGTAGTAGTAGATAATTAAATAAACAAATTACGAAATATCACGTTATAAAGAGAGGAAAGAACATCTTATGGAAATATGTTTTTACAATATTGGAGACATTGTAATGTAAGAGATACACTCTTTATATACGGGTATTCTAATATTCGCTACTATCATATATCGTAGTAGTCTGGCAACGTTGCAACCAATTGCGCTTCGATTGCGATTACTCTTCCCATCGCAAGCCCATCTCCTACATCTCCTCTCCAAATCTCAAATGCCCAAACGCATGACGTTACGAGCTCAAATGTTGTAAGCACTTTGTCCTTTTGTAGAAGTGTTATTGCAAGTAGACACTCTGTTAGCATTAGGGACCGTATTAATCTGGCTTAAATTAAGAAAGGATACAGTCTCAAGCAAGAGTGCCGCTGCACTATGTTTTCTTACCAGATAACCAAGTTCTTCATCCTTATCCAGTCCCCAGTCAATTCCAGGCAGGTTGTAGTCACCTACAATGTAGGCATGGTCTTCGTTCTGCAGGCCTGAGATGTCCTCAGTAGCATCACAGTGACTCTGGTAGCAGTCAACATCACTTTGTGGGGGCAAATAAACTGCACATAATAAAATTTTCTTCTTATTCTATAAGGTGACCAGTACCCAGAGCTCTTCCAATTGTTTATTGTTGTGACATTGGATATATTTTTTTATGGTAGTCGCACACACACTAAAGGGAGATCCTATGGCGCTCGACGAGCGGTGTGTGTGCGAAGATGTTGATTGAATCGGTTCTTGAATAGTTGTAGGTTGTAATTAGTGATAACAGTGATACAGTGCGTCAGACAAATGAGTTGTTGTGAAGCAATATTCTAGGTGTTTCCAGTTGTACGACGAATTGGTGAGCTCTTGCCGTCTGTCGTGACTGTCTGACAGGCGTTGCTAGGGGCGGGATTAGGCAGGCAAATTCCTGGGATCATCTGCCGTGAAAGCATCTGTTAAACAGGAACATCTCGGCCACATGTCTGCGGTGTTCTAGACTATCCAGATTCCAGGTCAACTCCGGATCGCCGACAAGACGCACAGCTCCCTTCTGAATGGAATCCAGCAGCTTTAGGGTGTGCTTTGGTGCGGCACCCCAGATGTGTGAGCAATATTCTAAGCACGGTCTTATTTGCGCTTAGTAGAGCAAGAGCAACTGCTGCGGTGTATACAGTTTTTTGTTTCAAAATAGCGCACCAAGCTTCTGGGAGGCTGATTTTGCGATGTTAGCAACGTGATCATGCCAGGACATATTGCTGTTGACCGAGACACCCAGCAGTCCGATTGACGAGGATGAAGGAATGGTCGAGCCTGCCATAATGATATCAGGGCCCGCCTTATTGGCCCTCTTGGTAAACGTGGCTGCTTGGGTCTTTGCTGCATTGAACCGGAGCAAATTTCTGTCGCCTCAAGTTTGAACTTTCTCCAGGTCTTGACTAATTGCTGTAATCAATCTGATCCTGTCTGCGGTGATAAGGGTCGCTGGTAAAGGTTTTTCTGATCTAAATTGGGAGACAACGGTATTGTCAAGGGTATTGTCATCTGCAAAACTGTGAGCAGTATAATTCGTTTCAGTCAGCAGGTCATTAATATAGATGAGGAACAGAGTTGGTACAAGTATTGCGCCCTGAGGCACGCCCGCGTTAATGGTGAATGTGTCTAAGCAGGATTATTCGTTTCAGCCAGCAGGTCATTAATAAAGATCGGGAACAGAGTTGGTGAAATTATTGCGCCCTGAGGCACGCCCGAGTTAATGGTGAATGTGTCTGAGACGTGTCCATCAACTGCAACGTGCAGAGATCGGTTTTTAAGGAAACTGGCAAGCCAGCTGCAGAGAGAGACTAGCAGTCCAAAGGACGGCAGTTTGTTGAGCAGTCCGTCATGCCAAACTTTCTCAAATGCCTTTGAAATATCCAACGCAATCGCTCGAGATTCTCAGTAGTTCTCAATTGCCCTACTCCATATATAAGGGACATAGGCCAATATATCTCCTGTCGATCTCTCTTTGCGAAAGCCGTGTTGCTTATCGCTGGTTATTCTATTGTTCTTGAGGTACTTGAGTAGTTGCTGATTGACTACACGTTCCATGACTTTGGAGATTCTTGGAAGCAAGGAAATTGGGCGATAGTTTGAGGGCGTGGTTTTCTTGCCTTTTTTTGATAGGTTACACTCGAGCGACTTTCCAAGAAGATGGATAAATCCTTTTTCCGTAAGGCAGGTGTTAGTTCGTTGGCGCAGTTCTTTAACACGATGGCAGGTATTCGATCCTGTCCTGATGCCTTTTGCGTGTCTAGTTCTTTAAAGATTTTACAAATATCACGGTGATGAAGCTTGACTTCTGCCATAGCAGTGTTGATGTTCGATATGGTGGGGAGAGCCTTGCCGTGGGGGACGTCTAAGCTAGAGTCCAATGACAACAATTTGGCGAGCATGTTTGCTTTTTCCTTGGCTGTAGTCGCCGTGATGCAACGTTCGTCTGTCAAAGGTGGGAGAGACGTTTTTCTAAAGGTATTACTTACTGCCTTTGCTACCGACCAGAAATTCCTGGAGCCACTGGGGCATTGCAAAAGTTTATTCCTGATCCTTTGATTGTGTTTGTCCTTTGTTTCGTCGATGATACGTTTGCATTCATTTCTCGCTTCGACAGAATAATTGCGATTCTCAGCGGTCTGATTTTGCTGCCAGTACTTGTTGGCTTGCTGTTTCCTACCTACCAGGGCTGTCCTTTTGACGTTTACTTGATGGAATTGTATAAAGCTTTCTAGCAGATATTTGCCTGCAAACTGCAATTAAAACTCCTCCCCACGATGTTTACCGGTCGCTTCACAGTCTCGATCTTGTCTAAATACCTGGTAAGCCATGCAACCAAGCTAAGAGTCACTAATATCTGAAGTGAGCCACGTTTCTGTAAGCATGATAATGTCATACTGGGTCAAGAAAACATTAATACTAAAGTCAGCCAGCTTTGTCTGAAGTCCACGAACATTCTGGTAGTAAATTGTTACTTTCTTTCCTGGTGTCCCGGAGTTGACAGCCTTCATTTCTATGTATATTAGCTTTAGGGTTTCTGAAGTTAAATCTCCTAAATTAAAACCCAGAAATATGGTTTCAACAGAATGTCATGGTGTTGGTGCCTACTCCTATTTTAAAAGCCTTAGAACTACCCTTGGTTGGAAGCTCCTCGATAGAAAATTGATCATTAGGCAATTTTGCCTTGAACTCTATCCAGTCAGACACCATATCAGGAGTAACTGAATCGGCAGCTTTACCTAAACACAACTAAATTTTCCTTGGTATGGCTATGAAGCCGTTTTTACAATTAATATCAGACCTTGCAGACACATTCTGAAATGATATTCTAGGACCTTGAACGTTCGAATTACCCGCCGATAAGATAGAATTGGTAGGGTCCTGAGCAATGAGAGCCAGTGTAAAGCATCAGACACCTGTTTATTGGTTATTAACTGATTTTGTTTATTGGAGTCAGCTAATGTTTTGTTCACAATGTCGCACGTGATATAATTGGAATGCTGTTATGTTAACATGCCATGTTTGTTTTTTTTTTCTATGCCCAAATAGCTTTTTACCGCCATCGCCGCGCTTGCGTCGTTGTGATGTTTGGTTGGAGAGTCGATATTAACTAAGCCAAAATCATCGCCACGTCTGTCTTGAAAAATCGGATTTTTTCAATTTTGCCTCCAAGGTATCTATATTCTCTTCCAATAGCCTTTTATTTTCGACTAAGATGTAATTCTTAGCCTGGGGTTCAAGAACCAAAGTTGTAAGTACCTGGTTGTGCTTTTAAAGATTCCAAAGGCTCAGCTGTTTCCGGCCCACACCCGGGACAAATAATCGTGTTTGCGGCTACAATTGTAACCGCTTTCACCCACACTACACTATCCTAGCTATTCATCACGATATTTGCCAAAATATTCATGAGCAAAATTTGAAATTATTAGTTTTCAGCAGAACTCCTTAACCAACAGTTTACTCATTTCGGAAAATATAATACTGGATGGAATTATGTTTATCCATTGGTGAATATTCATTCTCAAAATAGATAATTAGCGATTTAATCATAATTCAGCAAAACATCTGTACACCAACAATTTATCGTATGTTTTTAAAAACTCCAGAGCGATGTCGGTAACGATCTAAAATGCAAAATGGAAGCTGAATTTTATTAAACTTTACAAAACAGAGCTTTTGTATTTTATTTCGTCTATAGAAATGTACTGTTTCACTTAGCTTCTCTGGTATTTTCTGCATTGATCCGCCTGAAACGCTACATTACTCTCATAGAATAGGAAAATATATTTGTGAACTAAAAGTGCCACCAACGTGCCAAGATGTCTATAACGAAATATGCTATATTTCAAAGAAATAAAATTTAGAAGCCTTTTCAGTTATTATCCGGATCATTAGTATCTCCTTTACGATTCCCACTTTGCGTAGGATAAATGGCATATCACTACGTCACTTTGGGATCTTATATGATCAGTGGATAAGAGTGTCATGTTATTATACAGTTTTCAATTGGTTTTACCAATCAAAACATTTAATATTTTGCAGTGATGATTTTTAAACTGGAGAGGCTCAGTTATGTAAGGTCCATTTGGGTAATTTAGATATTTAGCATTTGTCTACAAAACAGCCAAGAGTGGAATTCTGGCTCGTTTTTAGGCTTGGGGCCGACGCGCGACGCGATGGTTATTTGATTTTGTTGAGCCGATTTTCCGTTTCCGATAAAACCAAAATCTTGCTTTAATACCATTGCTAACATTTATTTGTAGGTACAAAAATTAAGGTTTTTATTTTTTTCCCGAAAAACTATTTTTTTAGACAAATAGATTACTTGATAAAAATTTACGTATACAATCGTAGACTAAAAAAAAATCAGATTCGTAAACCCCGATATATCTCCTAAGTAAGTAAGATTTTCTCTAAAGGTCCCAGCCGACAACCTGGAAGTCTCATGAAACGGGATGGGAGTTATACTTCCTCTCAAAAAGATACTGCCAAACTTTTGCGGGATACATATAATCCTGACTGTAACATCCAAGAAGTGGCCCGAGAAAAACCAATACATCGCAACCGAAGACGATTGGAAATTATCGAACAAGGTCATCACTAAGGAAAAGCTAAAGTGGGCTATCGTATCATTCAAGCCCTTAAAGTCCCCGGGACCGGACGGAATTGCTCCAGCTCTTCTTCAATGGGGAATCAGGGCTCTGGGTGATCATTTAGAAATGCTATTGAAAGCTTATCTGGTCCACAAATACGTACCCAAAGCTTAGAGATATGTAAGAGTTACCTTTATACCCAAACCAGGAAAAAATTACTACTCTGATCCAAAATCATACAGACCGATCAGCCTAACCTCATTTTTTATGAAAAGGCTAGAAAGGTTGTGTGATAGATATATTAGAGCAGATATCCTACCATACCTTGATATCCATCCAAACCAACACGCACATCAGGCTGGAAAATCTACAGAAACAGCACTTCATTACGTAGCTCAAACAACTGAAGAAGCCTTGCACCGAAAAGAATGCGCTCTCGGAGCGTTTCTCGACATTGATGGAGCATTTGTAAAGGCTACTTTTCACAGCGTAAATACGGTACTAACAAACCTTCGAGTCCACCCAAACATGAGGGGCTGGATCGCCAATATGCTGAAACTTAGAGCAGTAAATCTATCTATAGGTAACAAAACTGTCACAGCACTCGTAACGAGAGGTTGTCCCCAAGGAGGGGTACCCTCCCCGTTGCTCTGGAATGTGATCGTAAACAACCTCATAGAAAACCTGAACAAAGTAGGACTCTTTGTGATCGGATATGCTGATGAAATAACAATCATTATTGTGTGCAAGTTCGAACTGTTTCTGTCAGAGTTAATGAACAGAGCTTTCAAAGCAGAGATATGGTGCAACGAAAACTCACTTTTGGTCAATCCCAATAAAACAGAACTTGTGTTATTTACAAGAAGGAGGAAATTGAAATTCAATCCACCCTCTTTGTTCGGGGTGCAACTCAAGCTGTAAAAAGAAGTAAAATATCTAGGAATCATCCTAGACAGGAAGCGTAACTGATCTTAATTATGAGAAAGCTGTCCGAGTGTAGGAGAGCAATAGGGTATTACATGGGGGCTCTCACCTAAAATCACATACTGGATATACACAGCTGTCATCAGGCATATGTTTGCATATGGCGCACTATTTTGGTGGCCACGATCAGCAAAAATAACAGCTCAAGCCAAAATGTCCCGCCTCCAAAGTTTAGCATGCACAGCTATCACAACAAATGTATGTATTTAGAGCGTTGTAGTGTTCAGTTACTCCTTAGTCCGAACCTAAATTGTCGGTATAATAGATTCCGTTATATGCAACGATCGCTGGAAAAAGCAAGATGACGCTCCGTCAAGGAAATCGTTATTAATCGGTCTCGAATTAATATATCTTTGTCTCTGTCAATGTTGTAAACAACAATATGTCAAATAAAGAAAGAACATTCTCTACCCTCCAAAACGCATCCCGCGAATTTCCCACTCTATTTCAGTTTGCCGCCTGCCGGTAGAAAAAATTCAGTTTAGTATAGTACAACCGTTCACTCAAATAGCAGCCAAAGTGGTAGCTCCTTCGAGCCTAAGGTCAAATCATTTTAGGTCATTTTCTTATTTGTTTGCACAGATATTTAGAGAATATCTGCTGTAACTCTGTTCTCTTTGTCCAAGCGTGGACAAAGAACTCTTTTGGGCGTTTTAACGCATTTTTTTGAAGACAGAAATGCCATAGCGTCTCGTCTCACCTGTTGCTGTGGTTGAAGATAGAAGAAGGTAAAATGGCGGTTGGAAATTTGTAGCTAGACAAATTGTTCCTATACTCTAGATTAAGGTTCAAATCAAAGGTTCGAAGTCATATCCCTGTCCTAGTGAAGTTAGTAGAGAGAATTGGAAAGGATGTACACCATCAAGGTATTCTGTGAGAACGAAAAAGTTGCTAGTTTTTAAAACAAAAAAGTTTATTAAATTCAGTAAAGACAAAGGTTTATTTTTAAATCAACCAATTAAGAAATTTCTTTAGATATTTATTAATACTGTAGCAATATTAGTGTCCTCAATAATTCGTCGGCAAATTTCGAATAAGGAAGTTTTTGTTATAAGTCCTATACCCACAACTTTACATACATATTTATTAATAAGTAACCTGTTTTATATCTAGTTTTATGTGTGAACGAATGAATGCGTGAAAGTAGTTAGAAATTGTTATATTTATCATATTTAATGCAAATTAGTTATTGCATTATTAAAGTATGTAATACCTAAAATACCTGTTTCAATTCATAGCCTATGTATAACACCCCCACCACCTTATTTTAATACAGTCCACTCATTAATGTGGTTAAATATAAAGTTAACTACCACCCCCACCTTTATGGTGATAAATGATTAAGAAATAATTGTTTATCCCGGTCAATAATCACAATTCAGCAAATCATCTGTACACCTACAATCTGTCGCATATTTCTTAAAGCTCCAGGGCGATTTCTATAACCATGGAAAACGGAAAAGCTGAGGTTTATTAAACTTTACAATACAGAGCTTTTGCATGTTATTTCGTCTATAGAAATATAAAGTTTCACTTAGCTTTTCTGCTATTTTCTGCATTGATCCGCCTGAAACGCTACATTACTGTCATACAATAGGAAAATATATTTGTGAATTTAAAGTGCCACCAACGTACCAAGATGCCTATAACGAAATATATTATATCCTCTTCGTATATAGAGCCATATTTTAAAGAGGCATATGCTATATTCCAAGGAAATAAAATTTAGAAACTTTTTCAGTTATTATCCGAATCATTAGTAACAGCTTTACGATTCCCACTTTGGGTAGGATGAGGAATTACATTACGTCACATTGGGATCTTTATATAATCAGTTGATAAGAGTATCATGGTATTATACAGTTTTCAATTGGTTTTACCCATCAACACATTTCATGTTTTGAAGTGATGATTTTAAAACTGGAGAGGATCAGTTTTGATGAAATTTTCAGAATACGTTGTTTTTGAAAACCCTATTGCAATAATATTATTGAAAAACGGGTCAGTGCAGATTGTTTTTGTGCCAAAAGAGTTGCGAGGATTGAAAAAACCGATCGGGAATTTATACGAGAAAAACTGTCTAAATCCGTCCCTGTTTCGAAAATGTCTTTCTTGACGGGAACCTACGTAAAAAAGCGTATAAGAACACAACTGTTAGATGATGATGCATTTTATGTAGGGTGGTTTACTTGAATTTAAACTTTTCGCCTTTTCCAGTTTTGACTCGACACGTTACTGTATAAATTTTTTTACTGAAAAACCGAATAATCTCGAGCAACTTAACTGCAGTACATTAAATAGGAGAATTATTATGAGTGCAACTTACCAAAAATCATAGCGAGACGATTGAAAATACCGATGTGGCGTTTTTTTTTGATTTTCAGTATGAAAAATCTACTTGTATCTGCCAGCAAACGAATAGTTATTTTCAAAAAAAAAAAAAACAATCCCAGATTCATAAACCCCGGTATCCCTCCTATAAAGAATTTCTTTAACAATTTTCCTTTCGAGATCGGGCAATACGAGATGATCGATGCTAAATGAAGACATTCAGAAATTCATAAAAAAATCTCGTTTTCCTCCATCCATCGGCATTTTTACGAATTTGAATAGATAGCTTGGTTTTTGATGCGTTATGGGCAATTTGTGGGAATAAGTCTTCCAAAATTCTAACATGACATTTAGGGTAAAATATTTAGATTTTGACATTTAATTGCGTGAAGTCCCTTTAAAAACGATTTGGAGCCGGAAACATGGATCAGGATCGGAAAGTTTGGAGTTTTTTGGTGATTAGGTTCAGTTTCTCTCGATTATATGGCAGATTTACAGCTCAAATTTCGTTTTGAGCATATCGATGCCTATAATTTTTGTAGTAAGTAAGTAGGTTTTCATTTGCCTGAAATCTCATATAAAACGATCTGTAGTTGAGATTTCTGCCAGTATCGGAGAATTTTTACGTTTTTCAAGCGAAAAGCAACGATTTCCATATATTTCATGGATATTTTCGAGGTAAAATTTTATTTTAACATCGAAGTCTCTATCATTTGTGGTAAGTACGTACAATTGCGGACTTTAAAATCAGAGCAGCACTTTTTATCATTGTAAACTTATAAATAAATTGACATTTTAAAAATATAATATAACATATTTAAATACAAGTGAAAAAGAAAGAGTTGCAATCTTTTTTAAAGTGGGGTGGTCGGAAAGAATGGTTGCTAAACATTTAGGCCTGCTGGGTTGAGAGGATCAGGAGAGGTAGTTAGTACCTTTGTTTGGGCTAACTGCACATGGGATCTCCCTGAAATCAGGGTTAGATGAAGCGAATCATAGCCTCCCTCCAACCAAGATCGTAGTGCGTGATGAAGGATCACATCCGACCAGAGGTTCCCTGTTAACGCAGAACACTACGAATCTAGACTGGAAAGTCTATAAATATTCCTGACGTGAGGCAGCAGTAGCCTCAGTATCGAACTGGAGCTGAAAATGAATGACATTGGCAAGGTCCAGAAATCGAATAAATTTGGGCAGAGTTGAATCAACAGAAAGGCTGAAGTCCTGCGATATGGAAGGCAACGGAAAACCACCGTATTATATTTTTCCTTGTATTATCATTATGGTTGAGAAATATGAAACCATGGCTCCAGTCCCTGGCAGACCTTAGATGGTCTGGGGGTGCTAAGAATCTTCGGGTGAGCCATCACTGACTACATGGAGAGAATGAAGGTTGATATCTTGGGAGTAACTGAGACAATATGGCCGACTCAGGTCAGATTACAACTGCAACTCATACAATGCTATACAGTGGAAACGACGATCCCCACGACAGACAAGGAGTTTTCTTTATCGTGACAAAATAAATAAAAAAATGCAGTATCAACTTTTCACCAACTTCAAATCGGGTCGCACTGTTACAGTTGCAGGGAAAACCAGTTAAAATAAATATCATTCAGGTTGAGGCTCCTACCGCTGATAAGAAAAATTATGACAAAGTTAAGAAGTTCTACGACGAAGTAGAAAAGGTTCTAAAATCTCTTAAAGGACAAGAAATAAATATCACTATGGGAGACTTCAACTCTGAAATTGAACGTGGGAAAGTTGATGGCGTGATTGGAGAGGTCAGTCTGGGAGAACGCAAAGACAGAGGAGATCGAATTGTTCAATTCTGCCAAGAGAACAATCTGGTGGTTTTAAACCCATTTTTTAAATTACCCGCTAGACGACATATACCTGGAAATTACCCCAAGACACAAGATCGTGTAATACGAAACCAAATAGATTTGATATTAATTAATGACAGATTTCGAATTAGCTTTAAGTCAGTAAAAACATATCGAGGAGCTGACATTCACTCTGATCACAACCCTTTGATAGGTGTGATGAAGGTTAGATTGAGGGCCGTGAAGAAAAAACGAATAAAACGCAATAACTTTACAAAAGTTAAAGACCCCACCACAAAAACCATAGTTCAAGAACAATTAAAACGAGGATTAAAAAAACTTTTCAGCGGAGGCAGACGCAACGTGAATATCCCTAAAAGAGACCATCACAGTAGTAGCAGATAAGAATCTGATTCAGGTTAGTCATAGAAAGCAGAAGTTGATGACCAGCGAAATTCTTAGTATAATGGACCAACGGAGAGAACACAAACACCGCAATCAGCATAGATATAAAGATCTTCACAGAGAAATTGAGCGTAAATGTTCGACAGTCCAAAAATGGTAAAGCTGCGGGGCCGGACAATGTTTCTGTAGATCTTCTCAAACTAACTGAAGACGAAAGCGCCACAGTTCTCAGTGAGCTATTTAACGTCATATATAATTGAGAAAAAATACCACAAGACTGGTTAAAAACTACTTTCATTACCTTGCGGAAAAACCAAACGCAAAACGTTGTCCAGAGTACCATACCATAAGCCCGATGAGTCATGTTTTAAAACCGTTCCGTAAAATAATTCATAAGAGAATTTACAAAAAATGTGAAGAAGTTCTTTCTTAGACACAGTTTGGATTTAGAAGTAGTCTCGTAACTAGAGATGTTCTCTTTGGCATGCAAGTCTTGGTTCAGAGATGCTTGGATATGAATTAGCTGACCTGCCAGTCCTACAGAAGCATGCACCATTGCCTCGTGAAATCTGGCATTACAATTCTGCAAACGGGTAGGATCTAAGAGAGTTCTATGTAGATTATTTTCCTTGGCTCGATGCAAAAATACATGAGGGAGTGGTATGGCAAAAGTACCAAATTGTTATTCCGAGCAGCAGTCTCTGAAGTGCTAATAGCCAGAACGATCGCAACCTTCAATGAAGAAGGCACCAGAAAAAGCAAAAGAAAATAATAATGGCTCGAAACAAACTCTCTCGAAAGGCCAGTAAGCTGTAAACTGCGTATTTCATCGGAGAAGGTGAATAACAATCTAGTAGACTTTTTGCAGAACCAATCTTTTCAATGTGCTGCATATACAAAGATGCGAATTAATTTCCCGGATAGTTCTAAAACTGCAAGGACTCGAATTCAAGATAAATGGAATCTCCCCCAGTTAAAAAACCCTGCAGTTAAAAAAACCTTATTTGACGCAAAACAACAAGGAACAAAGATTTGGATTAACTCTTGCTATCCATACAAGATGTGTATTGTGGAACACTCCATTTGATGAAAGCTACACACACAATGATGTTGAACGCTCGGGGGATCATGGGTGCACAAATGTTGAAGGAATATTTCCTCTATTAGAGAATATTCTAGTACCATCAGTTAGTGCGACCTCTCCAGATGCTAATTTCATCTATCAGCTGGATGACTGCACGAAGAGTTACTAAACGGATGGAAAAGGCAACATTTGGGTGTAATAATTTTAGATTCGCCACTCCCCTGATTACGTACCTCAATGAAACGACTACCTCAATTGATGGTTATGTTTATTCTAGCTCCAAGATATATATTTAATTCATACATCACCTGGCCCGCTTATAACTGCTGCCTCAGCGTGACCCTAATTGCCATGCCTAATACTAATAACTAATTACATTATAGTGCTGGGACTACTGGGTGAGTCTGCTACATACTGCATGGATCCGGACTTGACCTTGACGGAGTTCGGGTATAAATCCAATAGAAAATGTTTGGGACCTTTTAGTAAACGATTTTCGTCCGGAAAATGTCGAATATGGAATGAATTTAGTCCGGATCATGGTTGCTTCAATGTACAAAAGGCTGAATTATATTATTCGAACAAATGGAGCCGCAATTGTTATTGATTTCGTGCAGATATATGTTTTTTTTTACTTTTGCAAAAAATATGTTGGAGTAAAATCGTCCAGCTTTTATTTACTTAATATTAATTTTGAAATTACTATCAAAATAAAAATTATAGGGGTCATGGTCATAGGTAGTAGCTGAATGAAACCGTTATTAAAGGTGAAACGGGAAGAACTTAAGGTCCAAACCCAATTTACCAAAGTTCATGAAAATTATATATATAAAACGTCAAATAGGTATTTATTGTCCGCAACTGTACACACATTCAAAATAATCTTTCATAATGCAATTTTTATATTTGACACAAATTATGATATCATGCCCTATTAAGTATTATTTATTGATTTTTATTTGCATATATACTATGACTTGATGGGTTAATGCCATTGCTTATACAGTTTTTGATAATGTTTCAAGTTTTCACTTCTGTCGTGTGGTCTTAATCACACGCATTTTTTTTTATTATGTTCTTATTTGTTCTTATTAATTTATAATACCTAATTTGATCTTTATTTACATGAATAAAGTACTGCCAAAAGTGCACAAACTGGGTTGTGCGCCGGACAGTTCTCAGCGCATCGTCAAATCTCACTTCACTTTTGTCAATCATCTGTTGTAAGGATAGCAACAGATTTTTCTAATAATAACTTTAAATCCAATAATTAAAGATTATTGTTGTTACATCACACGCCTCGTTTTATCTATGCCCATATGTACTCGATTACTTTTTTTTGTAGGTGATGGTGTCGCACCGCGTACCTAGTGTATGATTACTACGGAACCAGACTCCACAAGCCTTATTAGACTGAGAAACCAGTTTACGAAAACTTCACGATTTATATCTTCGTGGTCAGTAATTATAACATACACAATTATGATTAATTGAGCCAACTTACAAACAACTTATATCACTATTATTGTATTTGAAATTCCGTGAAGTTAGTATTTTTGTATTACCCTATTATAGGGTTGCCACCTTTTCATTTCCCAAAACCTGGTCTTATTATGATTCATTTGGAAACATAAAAGACTGTGCTTAGTTATAGGTTGCAGTTTATGTAGAGCATATCTACCTAGATATTTGCATTTAAATTTTTGAAAAAAAATTGTTGTTTCGCTCATCCTCCCAAAGATTTGACGGAAAATACTCTTTTGAGATTCCCGTTATTGACAGGTAAGGAATCTCATCATCGAGGGAATCCTTTAATTGAAGCTTTTTTCGCACTCCGCTAGTTCCTCCCAAGCAAAGTCTTTATTTATTATAGAAAAAATATCAAGGATCTATATCAAAATCTTTTGAAACATATTGCACAGCACGAGCATAAAACTTCATTCGCAATTTTCTTTGACTTTTATTCTGGAATACTTTTTAAATCTGAATTTGCTTTGGCACCATAAAATCTTTGATTGAGTGTATTAATGAGAGACTGACTAGTTTTTATTCTCCAAATGAAATATTTTTTTATGAAATATACTTGATACATGATGAAGAAAATATAAATATGCCATCAGATGGCCTATTTTCACTGTTCAGTGATTCCCCACAGTCAGATGATAAGTTTCCAAATAGTATGCCTTCATTGATTGCGGGTCATTTTCAAGAAGTCTAGTTATTGTAGGATACAATGATAGTCATCGTGTAGGAATATTCCGTAATACATTTTTCCATTCAAAGTCAACGAACGCGCAAAAATCCGTCAGAACTTCCACATTTTTTGCAGAGCACGAAAACTTCTTATAAGCTTTAATTATTTAGGTTTCCACGTCCGTATCTACAATTTTGGCACCAAATTTAACAGCATTGTTAAATATGTGACACTAACAATGAGCTGCTGCAATATGAGGAATATCCTTTTTTAAATGTTCATACATGGAATTATTTTTTCCATTTAGCAATATCGGAATATGAAAATGTTTTTTTTGCCAATTTCATTCCATGTTCCATGGAAACCTATGAACTATGATGCTGCATTCCATGATAAACATGAGAAATTTCTGCTATTATTGTCGCAGTTTCCTCCGTAGATCCAGGTTTTTCAAAAAAATAGAAAGCAATAAACTTTGCTTTACTGCTAAACTGGGTTTTATGGTTTTCAAAACTTTCATGAGCTTTTATGGCTTTTATTCCATTCCATTTTACAATAAAAGATTGCGAGCATGTACATTTAGCATTGTCCACAACGTCTACCAACTTAAAGCTAAGTTCGACTGTTTTTTTATAGCTAAACAGACTACATGCAATCGGCGTTTTTTGGAGGCGTCTCGGACTCCGACTCGGATATCTAAAAGAATAAACGGTAGGTATTAATAATTTATAACGCACGAAAAACAAAGCTTTCACGTAAAATAAAATACCTATAAAATCACTAACCTAATAATAATAATAATAATAATTGAAATTTTGTTTGTAAAATTAATATCATATTAATTAGTTTTTAGATGTCAAATAAAAAAGGCGGCTTCTTTATATTAGCACATGGCAGAATCCGTGCATCCCCATAAATAATTAAGAAAGATAATTTAAAATACTATTTATTGTAGTGTTTGAACCTGCCTAATATTTATCGTAACGGCAAGCCTAACTTATAGTTATTAGCTTCCGTCATTAAAAAGTAAGTATGTAGGCAGGCATTCTTTCTGAAAATCAAAGTCAAAGTCAAAGTCAAGTATGCTTTATTGCCACAGAAAAATTCAAATAAATTTTATGGACAAAGCGAATTAAAATAAATAAACTAACCATAGTAGAGCAAATACAAATCAAAACTTAATATATACAATAATATATACGATAAAAATAGAACAACAAGCAATTTTCAAGTTGAAATTGGTCACGATTTAACAAAAAAACTATATTACAGAACATCATCAGCAGCTGAACCAGATCCACAGGAAGTACACAAAACATAGCGTAAAGAAACCCAGTGTTATCAAAATATGAAACATACATTAAAGCGAAGCGTGCTGTTAGGAAAAATAAGGAAGGTCATGTCGGTGAACTTGACTCGGACAATGTGCATAGGCTGCAGAGTTGAAAAACCTAGTGAAAGTAAACAAAACATGACTAAAATTGATAGCCTGGTATTTAATTTTGTATAATTCCTGCACATCCAAAAAATTACTCATTCGTCAAAAATATAATCCTATACCTACTATAAAATTCTCTTCACTGCCGCACATGATGCCCAAGTAGAAAAATTTAACGATTAACGATTAGGTGAAATTAATGGAGAAAAAAAAATAAAATCTAATCCACACAAAACTCATTTATAGAATAATAAGATTTTTCTAGTAGGTAAGCTTTCGTTTTTGTCACGAAATTTAGCAAATGTAGGGATGGATTTAAGATGTAGCGGGAGTGCATTGTATAACTTCTTGGAATTATAAAGAATAGAATTTTTTGTTAATTCAGAGGAGGGAAAAGGAAGGTAGATGTCCTGACTCGAATTTCTTGTTGGGTACTCATGTTGTGGCCTTTCGGGAAATATGGTTCGATATTTGCGTATTAAACAAGTTGATTCTAAATTAAACAAAGCAGGAAGCGTAAGAATTTTATATTTTTTAAAGTAGTATTCGCAATGAGCTCTGCCATTAAGACCAAATAAATAAAGAATTGCTCTCTTTTGAAGTTTGAAAATGGTACGAAATTGCTCGGTGCTACAGCAGCTCCAAAAGGGAAGGCCGTAGAGAAGGTGAGATTCAAACAAAGAGAAGTAAGTGAGCCTGGCAGTAGACAGATTTAGTCCCTTCGAAACCGATCGAATTGCGAAGCAGGTAGAAAAAAGTTTTCTTGTCAAGGAATCAATATGTGCGGACCACTTAAGGTTGGCACTTATATTCAAACTTAGAAATTTAGCCGATTCAACGTATTTAATATTGCTGTTGTGAAGTAGTAAAGGTTGTTGTAAAGTTGTTTTATAAGATAAGGCTACCGTTTTATCAACGTTGAAACACAGCCAATTTGAGTCAGACCAAGTTTTGATTGTGACGAGATCGCTGGTGATATTAGAGTGTAGGGAGAAAGTATCAGAATCACTCCAAGTTATGCTTGTGTCGTCAGCAAAGAGAGAAATTTTACCATTGATTTTTAGGTATGTAATGTCATTAATATATATTAGAAAAAGGATAGGCCCAAGAACAGAGCCCTGTGGAACTCCACTGGTAATTAATCTGCAATCAGAATCACAACCGTTCGCTCTAACAAACTGCTGTCTATTTTCAAGATAAGATTGAAACCAGTTCGAAGGAATACCACGGATTCCATAAAAATTTAGTTTTCTTAACAAGATGTCATGACACACACAGTCAAACGCTCTGGCGTAATCACAGAAGACTGTAGCCGTGGGCAGATTATTGTTAAGGGATGAGTAAACATCGTGAAGCAACGAGAACATGGCGTCATTAGTACACTTGTTTGGTAAAAATCCGAACTGTTCCGGGGACAGTATGCCATGTCTAAGGAGAAATGACATGAGGCGATTTTTTAATAACTTTTCAATGATTTTAGAGAGTACAGGCAACAGAGCAATTGGACGATAATTGCATAAGACATCCTTTTCGCCTCTCTTATGAAGAGGAAAAATTATCGCAGTTTTGAGGCATTCGGGAAAAACACCTTTCGTGAAGGACGCATTAATTAGGGAAGCTAGGATATCCAGAATTGAAAATGGGAGGTTCAAGAAAATTTTAGTTGACAGATCATCAGTGCTACACGTTGATTTACTCTTTACGCTGCTCATTACCTGAAGAAGTTCAAGGCTGGTCACAGGGCTTAGGAAAAAACTATCAGCGACTTTTTTAGAAGGAGGAAGAAACGAAAGAGGGTCGAGAGAAGGAGAAATACCACAGGTAACATTTTTGCTCACGTTGACAAAATATTCGTTTAAATCATTTGGTTTTGGCATGCTCTGATTTGCGGAATTTGTTTTGCCTCTAAGATCGTTAATAATGGACCAGGTCTCCTTGGATACGTTTTTAGCAATTGATAATAGTATATCAAGATACTAGTTTTAAAAGACCATATTTTATCGCACGAGCACGAAATTAGGAAACGACCCTTGCGCTTGCGGGGAGTTTTCTAACGTGCGAGTGCGTTAAATGTCTTTTAAAACGTGTATTTTATACTATTTTTTCTATTTCGCAGTTTTTTAATGAAAATCATTAATTTATTCAAGTCGCTATCAAAAGTTGGATGTCCATCTTGTCACTTTTGACGTCTGTATTATTAGGAATCCCATTCAAAACGGTGGCGAAATTTTTGCTAGTGAGCCTTGGCATTGAACAATTTTGTTAATATCATAGTAATCAGTCAACAAAAGTAGTGTCGAAAAGAGCTTCTTTTCGACACTACTTTGCGTATCGAAAAGACTTCTTTATGATACCAAAATAGAAAAACGATTTTGATAATATAGTTTCTTTGCTGTCTTGATAAGTTTTAGGTAGATCTTCCTATAATTCGAAATGAATTCAAGAACTTGAATGGAGTTAGTGAATTTTTTTATGTATAAGAGGGAACGCATATTTTTTGCAGATATGCGTAGGCCTTTCGTGGTCCATGGTTTGTGACGTTTAGGTTTAATGGATTTAAGCGGGAAGGCTTTATTGAATGCATTTATAATTTTATTTAAGAGACCACTAAAGTCAGAATCAAGTTCACCTGATTCAAAATTCCAGTTCGTCTTTAGGCAAAGATTACGAAAGGATGAAAAATTGGAGGCTGAGAAGATTCTACCTAGGTGGCGAGTTTTTTTTGAGGGCCTATAAGAAATATTGAATTTGGAGATTACTGCCTCACGATCAGAGAGACCCGCGCTAGTTACTGTCGACTGGACATCAGTTGAAGGAAAGTCGGACGCTACATAGTCAATGATAGAAGAGGAATTGTTAGAAATCCGAGTTGGAGAGGTTACATGCAGTGAAAGACCAAAAGAGTCAAAAATAGAAATTAATTATTTTTGGGCAGCACAAGCGGTAGCGTAGTCAATATTTAAATCAGCGCACAAAATTTTCTTGCCTTTCACCGGCAGACCGTCTAGCAAGCTTATTAGGTTATTAAAGAACAATTGCACATCGGAATTTGGCGCTCTATATATACAAATTACGTGTAAATCAAAGTTCTTATTGTATGCAATGGAAAATTCAAAGTAGTTATCCGATTGGAGATGATCAAATTTAGTTACAGGGGAAAAGCCCTCGTTTAAGGAAAGAATTAGTGTTCCCCATGAGCCGAGTTTTTCCGATTATATCTGGCTATTGTGGAGTACTTTTCAACATAAAGCGGTTCATTCTCACTCAGCCAGTGCTCTGTAATGGCAACTAGTTGGGGGAACCCTGATTCCTCCAAAATCAAAAACAATTCATCAGTCTTATTTCGCAATGAGGCAACATTTATAAGAACCATACTAAACCCGGCGTCAGGATTAGAGGAATCTAGTCGCTCAGGATACGTCAAGCTGCTTAAAAATTTTTCTTCGGAGAACCACTGGACAAGTATTTTTGGTGACCCTCTCTGGACTTCTGAAGCTGAATCGGCCTCTCCGAAACAACATGGGATCTGTAGGTACAAAGATCTTCTTCCACTTCAGTGTATTTAACCCCATATGCAGCATGAAAGTTGTTACGTAATATGTCATCTTGGATTGGCAGTCCTTCAGATGCTAGGAATAATCTGATGCTTATGTTGGTAAATCCCTCGTAGCATACCGAGGCAGGTTGGTCATACAAATAGGCAAGGTACAACTTAATGGCTCTGAAGATAGCAGGTTCCCTTAGTCTTGCCATAAGGAAACGATTACTAGAGTCGTTAGACTTACTGGCGGCCTGTGTTAATTTAACTGTTGGGGGAGTCAGCGGGTCCAGAGAGAAGGACGGTTTATGGGGTGGTTCCTTAGACAGTATAATTTCGACATCACTCACAAGGGCATTAGTTTTGCAAGCAGCGATAGCTTGTTTGTCAGAAGCTACTGTAGTTACCTTGTGTGCCTTAGCTTTACCGACTGGAGAGGGAAAGTCCCGCAGATTGCCAGAGGTCGGACTGCTAGTCACTTTCGCCTTGGTGGAGGGAGTTAGATAGAGCTCTGTAGTTTTCTGTAGATTTAAGATTCCGATGACCATCTAACTTGAGCCCCGGGTGGCCAGATATTGATGCCGAACAAATTCTCAGCGGACTTTCTTGATAGGGTCCCTATTTTAAATGTAGTTCCTCTGGAGTCATTGCACTGACTGAACAGGTTATAGCATCGAATAAATTCTGATGTTTTCAACTTTTCCTTCACATAGTGCACGATATTTTTTGAAGTAAATCCTGCCGGGAGGTGTTCTACTATCACATAGTGCCATCTTTGGGCACTTCCATAAATTGCGGAATTGGAATCTTCTGGGATTGAGGAAACTTCAGTAGGCAGTTCCATTTGAGTGGAAGATGAAACAAATGCCGTTGACGTAGTTTGGGTGGAGCACGACGTAGAAGTAAAGCGTGTCATCGTAGGTAGAGCACTATGTTGATTTGGGTTAGCAACTTTAGAATTTAAGTCCCAAACCAAGGTGGTAACATTTGCAAGGCTACTTTTTAAATTGTCAATACCCTTCTTAATATCAGCGGACGAGGAGTCTTGCACCTGGATCTTGATGGTTTCCTCTGTATTGTTGAGTAGAATTTGAGAAATAGTAAAGACATTCTGCTCCATTTCCCATACCGATTTCAACAGAGAATGAGGGTTACAAATGGAGAACACTTCCGACATTTTGTGAATATCGTCTGTTTTCCTCTCCAAAAGGTTCCATTTAGATTCGTTATTCAATAAAATGTGATACATCTCAGAAATAGTCGGTACACTGTTTGATAATTTACTCACACGGTCAGCGAGCAAGTCAAATATCTCCCGAGGAACCTGATTTTTTGATAAATTAGGAATTTTATCGTTGAGATATCTCAAATTTGGAGAGTCACACAGGGCACAAAAGAAACGTAGGTGGTTAAATTTCTCCAGCAGCAAGGTCTTGGTAGTTGCTTTATCAAGGCCCGTACATTGCATACAGAAATATCTGCGACACTGCAGCGCACTTTGTTATATTTGTCCTTATCGGGAAATTCTTTAAGGCAATTTTATTGTCGCACTTGTACATGGACATTTTTTTTGAACCGTGAGTACAAAGAAAAGAAAAAAAAAATACGAAAGAAAACAAACACAAGTATTGTCGCGTACTGGGTGACTGGTCACGAAAATTCAAACAAAACAAAACAAAAAATCGACGGTGCGGAGCACAACAAACCCGACTGAACCGTACGACGGTCAAACACACGCCCGAGTCCTCCCGCCTGACGAGCCCTGGGCTTTACAATGTTTACATTTGTATTCTAGTCACTTCATGCCATGCCCTCCGCTCGTTGCGATCGCTACGGGGGCACAACGAACAAAATCTAACCAAAACTAACCCAAGGCATGCCCAAAATGAAGAAAAAAACTTGTTACAAACATAACCTTAAAAAAAATATGTCCTGCGATTGGAATCGAACCCGGGCCGCTGTATCAAAGACGCAACATATAATCACCTGCGCTACGAGGCCCCCTGGAAGCAACTCCCTCGACCATAAAGACATCTATCTATAGAAATGTGTTTATAATACCCAGGACTCGCCAGGCAAGAGGACTCGGTCGGAGGACATGTCGCATACCTAACCTATTTCCTTAATGTTCAGGGTTGCAAGATCCCAACATTATTTGCTTTTATGGAACTAAATTCAGTAGATTAAAATTTGATTTGAATTTACTCGGCTTCATTAATAAAAGTAATTTTATTACGTTACCTAAACCTTGATTAATAGCTAGCAAATACTTAAAGTCAAATAAAACGAAGGATGTCCATCGTCTCCATTATAGAGAATTTATAAAGGCTTTAAAGCCTGTCTTCTAAAAAGTAACCTACATTATTCCTAAAGAAGCACATCAAAATTGGAGTTTGCCTTAGCCTCCTTAAAGTTTAATTGATTATTACCTCCTTCAACTTGTTTACATCGTTGAAATCAATGGTATTAGAGCAAGGCCAACAAAATTACAAAACACTGCCATTAATTTGCTCAATTTTCTATTCATTCATTGTCCATTGTTAATTGGTATTTAAAAAGATGGATGAGAAGGTTTTAGATAATAATTGGAACACAAATTGGTTCACCTCGTTTTGTGAAGGCCAGCTTCCAAGTTGCTCATTATTTCAAATGCACAAGATCGGAGACGCGTCAATTTGATATGCTTAGGTGATAATAGAATTGAGCAGATAAATTTAGAAACTAATTTTTAACACTTTCTTTTCTCATTAATCTCAATATTTGATTCCATTTAGAAGATACAAATAAAATATCACTATTCATTTTACTACACCGACAAATTTAAAAATTCAATATGGTTAAAAAACATCTTATTCGTTAAATCTTTCGCAGTAAAAAGAATAATTTATTGTTGGTAGTCGTGCTTTATACAATCTATATAAGTTAAATTTAATACAGTCTTGACAACGGCAGATTAATGTTAAAATTATTGCTTTGCACCAGGATTGGTCGGACGTAGTACTACATAGCTCAATATCTAGACTAATTTAGGTGCAGTGTTTAAAGACTATGAAACGGTCTTGGCAATCTAAATTATATAGCAGAAGACCATATAGCAGAAGACCAGTGCCGGTTTCGCAAAATCTGCTAGATGAATTGAATGTAAATAGTGTGATCAAAAAGTTTGCTTCTTTTTAGCGAGGGGAAATTTTCAAAAGACGTCCAGGTGCAAAACAAAGAAGTGTCCGATAACCACCTGCCGACGAAAACCCATTTCTCTCCTTTCAGTTTCCGAGTCCAGGGCCTTCAATCTCTTGCTAGGTAATTTCACTTGCACAACCTTAATAATTATGATTGGCTTTTTACTTCTCCTCGCCTCACAAATCTCATTGCAAATTACAAGAATAATTCAGATATTGAAAAACTCTTAGAAGGCTTAACGCGTCCAACACATAGAATTCGAAATAAATTAATTAATACAACGCTAATCAATTAAGAACATTTCATAAAAAGTTCAGGCAGCCAAATATCGATATAAACCCAAGTCTATTACAGTGCCTTCAAGTCCATATGTTCATAGCGGACCCCACGGTAGAAAAATGAACTAAAAACCTGAAAAATCAATAATCTTGCGCCTGTCTGGTCTGCCAGCGCCGCCGTACTCGAAAGTACAAACGTAGGGAATCACGCTCTGAATAAACGTCAATCGAGACAAAACCAAAACTAGGCCAAAAAATTTATCTAATGTTAATGAAAATATACTAAGGTATGCAAAATAATTGATCTTAAACAGCCAAATATTTATCTACTGGTGTAATTCGTAGGAGAGCAAGTACATAAAGGGATTGAAAATAAACCATAACCTCGATCTGACAGCTGGGATGTAAACAAATCCAACAGGATTGGTGAAAAATATTCAATACAAATAAAATTGTACATGACCATGGAAAACACTAAGACTAGAAATGTATAACAATGCAAACGAACTGTATATGGTCCCAACTGAATAAGGAATAAGCCAGATTATGGCTGACGAATGAACGTACGGAAATATTGTCAGGACTTCAAAAACTCAAGGTACAAAATTGAAACCAATGACTAAATTAAGTAATCACTAAAAATAACTTACTTTTAGTTACTGGGGCAAAGCAATAATAGTTATTTATGTACCAAGGGTATTAAGTAGATGTTTATACCCTGAGGGCGACAATGTTACAAACCCGAGGGCCTCTGGCCAGAGGGTTTATAAGTCGCCCGAGGGCTTACACATCTATTAATACCCGTGGTGCATACAAACTTTTATGTCATACTAGTTCGTTATTGCATTCACAATATGTAAATTCTTAAAAAAAAATACGAATTCAAATCAATTATTTGAGTCCATAAAGTGGACTTTATGCCCGCACGGGCATAAAGCAATCCATTATGTAAATGGTATCTAAGGTATAAAAACACAATAATGTACTGGTATGACATAAAGTAATGAATTTAGAGGAATGCTAGTCCTTATATTGATAATAGCGATATGGAAGCGAGGCAAAATTGTCCAGAAATAAATATGAATGTGACCAACAACAAACTTGAGTTAATTAAATAAACATACTAGACAAGAAAATAGTCATTTGAGTTTCATTTTACTTAAGATTCATATGCAAAATATAGCTGGATTGTATTAACTCGAGATCTTATAAAGAACAGTAGGGCTTAGGGAGAGACTATTCCCTCTAATACATATAAAATTAAGCATACAATTATTGTTTTAGATATGAAAAGTAGAGGCAAATATCAATATATAAGTCGTCCATTACAAACAGAAAATTAGGATGCGAGCAAGCCCAAATGCTCGAAGAATCATAGAAAACTTAAAAAATATTAACCCCATTCACTGTAATTACTCATTAAAATAAAAGGTACCTAATTTACCAAGAAGTGTAATTAAAAATTATTAACCAACCAACAAATATTAAAACTTTAGCAGTATATATTAGGGTATTAAGGTAGCAACTGACTCAATTTTTAATATCAAAATTAAAATGATACATCGTACAGATATAGAGATGACCCGTTAAAGAGGTTATTATGCGCTCTATGCTACACAGCAAACTAGAGAGATCGTATTGCTACCGTAGAGAGTGCTTGGTTTTCTAAACAACCTGAACCTTATGGTTTATAATATCGCCTGCTTGCTAGGATGATCCACTATTCCGATTATTCAAACAGATCGCCGCTAACAGTTTATATTACTGATCCGTTGCCTAGGTCTGTCCTCCACAGGACTCCTTATACTGATGGTGAATGCTATGTCTCTTAAATTGTTTTGCGCGAGATAGCCAACGGATCACAACTTATGCACTATGATAGACCCTATCGAAGACTCTGGTCACGCCTACGGTTATTTTTGAATCCTCTGGTAAAAATTTCGACCAGTTTAAGCGCTTAAAGTCCAGTCAAGTACTGGCTTCTGAAGCCACATTGCTTTGAGGGGATCGTTCGGAATGCATTTATCTCGTCTCTGCTTTTTACACGAATTCATTCAGTCACTTTGCTGTGTGCAGAGAGAAAGTTTGTCGGTCTGCAGTTTTGAGGAAAATCTGGCTTCTTCCCTTTTTTATTGAACAACAATCACCTCGGCGTATTTCCACTTGTTTGGAAAGTGCTCAGTTCTCCTGATGCCGTAATGATATCGTTGCTATTATTTTCTGGGAGGCTTCTTAATAATGAGGTCGGCTATGTCGTCATTGCCAGGCGATTTCTTGACTTTAAATATCTTAATAATGGTATGGATCTCAGCTAGAGAGATTGGATCTGCAATTATGTGTGAAGCAGAAGGTGCGTCCAGACTTCCGGAGTTTTCGTCCGTCCAAGCGTTACTCGTTATTGTTGAAGTATTTATTTAGTAGGACTTCTCTTTCCATAGTATCAGCTAGCGCTTCTATCTTGTCGAGCATTCGATTAGCACCATGCTGCTGGGATACCCGTTTTTGCACCTTCTACGCGGAATGGTTACACTTACTATCTCAAAGTCTAGCATTACTTTCTTAGGTTAAATATGCCCTCTATACCTTCTATTCGCACTTACCATATTCTTAATTCCCGTTGGGGCTTCTTATAATAGACCATAGGCTCTAAGCTTGCTGTAGCATTTTCTAAATATTCTGGGACGATTACTGTAAGGATAGCCGTGACCTTGTTATATTCCCTAAGTACTAATTCCTCTCACTTGATTTTTTTTTGGTGATGGGAGTCTCACTGATTCAGCTCCATCAACTAGGCTTAACCTTATAGGCATGTGGTCCGAGGTGCCCTCCTTCAGATTATCTAACGTAAATCAGGCACTGTGTTCTTCATAATAATACGATGTCCAGCACATCCGTTCGTAGTCGGTATGTAGGTGGGTATTTCTGGTCCTACTGCGAAAGAAGAAAGCTCTTTATGCTTCGGTGTATTGAGCGAGCTTCCTACCGTTTTGATATATCGTCGGCTATGCTAGTCTAGTAACTTTTATGCTAAAGTAATCTACATAACACCCTTGCTGCTATTTGTCTTAATAGTGACAGCTTCAATCTCAACATCACCTACGTCAATGTAGTGACGTTCCGCCGCACTAAAAGCGCTACATCGTCTTTGCTGTTAGGGAGCAAGGACTTATGTATATATGTACCAAAGCTGATAAAAAAATCATGTGTGGAGTTCGTAAGGTGCCACCAGTTCTGTCAACAACTAAACTGGAAAGGCTCCGCTGGTGTTATGCGGGGTTGTTAGGCACGTTCTACTAAGCAAAAAAAATACAACCTTAATATACGGTTCAATCTATCGGTTTCGTTTTTTCTTTTCGAAATTACAACTAACTCATCAGGAAACTTAATACGACCGCAAAAAAAAACTATTAAGTGACTAATTCAGGTACAATATTCGCGTATACGGTGACCAATTCGGTTGGTAAACTCGTTACTGTAAGCCTTACACCTAAACACTCTAAGCACTACTATCCAAAGTGATCACTTTTATTAACACAGATATGTAAATCCAAATGCATCAATTAGTAGCCACACCAATAATGAATGCAGTAATAATAATATTATCAGTTAATAACGAAAACCACAATAACTAAATCAATTGGCCAGAAAATAAATGAATTAATAATATTAATGAAAGCTGCCTTAATGCTTGACCAACAATGCTAGATTTATATTAAAATAATTCGAACAATTATATCAATCGCCCAAAAAAACAAGAGAATTACCAAAATTAATAATGCTATCTTAAAGTTTGATCAACAATGCTAAATTATTAATAAAAAAATAACCGGAACGATACCACGTTGGATCCGATGGTCTGCTGCTGAAAAGGCTGCAAGATCAGCAGTTGAAGTGGAAGCCATCTGCTCCAGAATGGGAGTACTACACCCAAAAGGTGAAAGGGAGCCCAAAGGTGAAACCCTGGAGTGAAACCTGTAGTGGGACCCGGTAATGAAACCTTGTAATGGCTTCTGGCCCCTGTAGTAAAACCCGGTAGTGAAACCTTGTAATGGCTTCTGTCACCTGTAGTAAAACCGGTTGTAATACTCCTGCAACGGCTTCTGGCCCCGGTAGTGAAACCCTCTCTGAGTTATGAGGCTGGCCTGGAGGATCAACTGCCTCGGTGTTATAAGATGAGGGCGGAAAGCCTCTCGTGCAGTACGAATATCCCGATAAATCGGTTGTGTCAAGCACTAACTAGGGACTCAATCCCAGATCCCCTTGAAGGGTAGTATTAAACACAATAGAAAAAGGTTGAGTCACCTAGAACTGCACTACGGCAAAACGGTTCCTCCCTTCCTAGTAGGTATTTTTAGAAGAACGAGATTATTGGTTTCAATCAATTTTCCTTTGCAACTTCCGCGGAATTTAGAGAACAAACGTCAGTTCAGGAAAAAAATATGGTGCTGCCGAGAGCACTTGTCGAAATGAAGAAAAAGTCGATACGAGGAATACTTTTAAGATAATAAACGAGAACTAAGCGTTTCAAAACGCCTGCGGAAGCAACAACTAATGAGCTAAAATTAAATTGTTCCATGAACTATAGGAAATATTCCTAAACGAAATAATAAACCTTTAAAAATTCAAATCGACAGCAACAATTATGGGAAAATAGCCCATTACTAATATTCAGGGCTACCAATCGAATATTACAAAAGTTATATCAAGCCACGTAAAGAGAAAAATATAAAGTAGGAATCCCAAATATCACAGTCCACAACTGTCGGTATGAAGGTGGAACTACAAAATAACCTCAAAATCCACGGAGATATAATAAAGGGTAACAAACATTGACGATTGAAATAAAATTAAAGAAATCGACAAGTCTTAGAAGAAAATAAGCATCAGGTACTAATTTTTATTATTGAATAGAAAGAAAAAGGTAATAACTATCAATCATTCTCGAACTAACAGGTAAACAAGAAAGCAGCAGCAGTATCTCAAACCAAATCCATGACCCCAACAAGTTAAAGCCATATCAGCCTGAGATTAGAAGTGAAACATTGAAACCGAAAGTAGTATGTGAATTTGACGGACCTAACGAGGATCAAAGGTATTAACTCATTTCTTAAATACAGAACTGCAAGTAAACATAATTTTTGTAATATATCTAAGCAAATTTAAACGAATAACATAATATCTTATTTTAGTTGTTTGATAAGCCCAAGCAAGCCAGAATATTATCCACTAAAATAAATACAGTTACAAAGTGCTGGAGGACAACAAAAGAAAAATGATGATTAGAATAGCCACTTACGGCCACAACAGAGTTATAGAAGCTAATACATATTATGTAATACTAATCGTATGTATAATAAAATTAATTAATATTAATAACGGGAACGAGAATTCCGCTAAACTTATTAACAACAAATCAAATAAATGAATGAATAATTAACTAACCGAAGAGGTTAATACTCAATAATTCTTACCACAAAATCTAGAAGCGTTTGTTGCTAAATGCAGCATATAAAATAAAATTAATAATCTTTTATAGTAGCAAAATCAGACTGTTACAAAGAAATAAAAAAAATCTTTTTTAAAAGAGAGAAAATGTGTTGGCTACTAAATACGCAACGTTCCTGTTATTTAACTGACTTCGTACCTTTTATAATTTACAATATCCCAATAAAGAGAACCGAATTTGTTATACCTTGAATCTGTGGTAACCTCCAAGAAGCGGTTTCAAAAACACCATTTAATCTCTGACCAGAATTTACCGTTTTCACTAGAAACCCTTACAAATTATTTCCTGATTAGTTTGGGATAGCACGGGTAGGCAGAGGAAGAAAAGAAGGAAATCAAAGTAAAGAAATATAAGTTTAATATATTAAATTAAAAATAATATTAATAAATACTGTACCGCTTTATCAAAACCATACTAAGTTATCCAGTGAAAAGAGCTTACGAAAATTACTTTTCTGACTTTGGGCTTTTTCCCTAATTACGAGAATATCTTTTGAATCATTATTGCTTCTAATTCGTTTCTACTTTGCTTTTCGAACATTTGTTTTCCTGCTAAGATTATTTCCGGAAAAGTAATTCATGCAAATATCAAGTATCGATTAAGTTATAATTGTATTCATACTTCTCTTAACCGCTATTAAATACAGCATTGAGCTAAAATATTTTATTACCGTCATAGCTAAAAAGCACTAACGCATAATATATTTATTTCAGCTTTTACCTTTCCTTTTAAGAAGTTAGTATAGATTTATACATAACAATTCTGTTTTCACAATAAAGAGTGAATATTAAAGAACCATGTTCAATATTCAAGACTGGGGCGAAAAACCGAAATATGCTTTTAAACTTATTTTTTCTTCAAACGTCAGTAAATCCGTCATTACTCGACTGTGTAGGCGGCCGTGAAGTTTCGTTTTTCCTCCGCCGGAGCTTTACTTTTCACTTTTCCGCCGGCGGAGGTAAAAGTGTTACCATAGCAACATAGATACAATACAAACAGACAGCAAAATAAGCGTCAACAACTCAAGATTTATTAAACTACAATTTGTATTTATCACTCAATTTGTGACTGCATTTCTAAAAATCACTAATTTAGGAACAAATTGGTTATTATTTAATCGAACTTACTCAACAACTGCTTATCAATACGGAATTAAAACGCAATCGGAGACGCATTCTTAAAAAATAATTATTGTTGACAGTGTCCACTGACAGCTTGATGTTACATTTCACCGACACCGTTCTAGGCAAGGCCACCTACGACCGTGGTCTAAGCCGCCTTGCGAACCCATTTATTTTTAATAAGAATTAGATATTATTACTATTAAAAAGAGATGTTTTTGCATTAATTTGTCGACATTTGAAGAAAAAACAGCATATTTTATTTGGAGGAAAAGTTACTTTTCATGGCTTGCTCTCTATTACCAGCCTCACTCCGTTCGGCTGTTAAACACGAGCGCGCCATGAAAAGTATCACTTTTCCTCCATATAAAATAATATACTATTCAATCTGGTATTGTCGATTTTCTTAAAGGTTATTTTGGTTGTGTAGGTGATGAATATTTCATAAGGAAACCTTCACAAAACAATATATTTTCCATTTTATTGGGTAAACAGTATATTAAATTTATTGATATTTTAGGGAACGTCAATAAAAGTTCTGGCAGTTGTAACATTGACATTTTATTATTTACAGGACATATTTTCGGGCCGATTCAATAATTTTTGGGAATCCTGTGCACACGATATTTCTTAATGCAATATTTATAATATAAGCTATAAATGTACGGTTTATCAAAAATATGTTGAGTGTCACAAAAGAGCTCTTGAGCTGGTTGACCCATCAGTTAAAATAGATAGCGATGTGAAATTAGCTCAAGTTACTAGTGACCTAAACAATTAACTAATGAGAAATTGACTCCTAGAATTGTTAATAAGAAAGTTGGTGATGCTGCGCTAACATGAAGTTCTGTTAACCCTGTGCAAGATGTATAGAAATAGAAGCAACCAGAAGTATTGTCGTCCAAAAAGGAGGAAGTGTGGTGCTAAGCGGAACCTTTGTTCAAGAAAAGTTCCGCTGTTTTGTTTCGTGTTTTAGAAAAATTACAGATCAATGACTGTTGTAATAATTTAAAGTTTCCTAAAGTTAAGAAATTAGTAAAAGATTTTACTAGTAAGTTAAGTGAAAAATGGTAGGATTATCATAGGACGCTGGTCACATCATCAGCACTGGCTAGTTGAAAATATTGTTTTCACAGTTGAACACACTTCAAGGCACTGTTCAGTAAGGCTCGGTGGACTAGTTAACATTTTTTCAGAAGATGGCAATCAGTCAACACCACTGATGGAGAACTTTACCATAGATCAGCTGATCTTTGCGAGTACTACTAGCCTACGAAAATCTGGCCTAAGGAATGTATCCAAAATAGTAGAGACTGTATCTAAAAATTCTCAAAGAGTAACTGAAATTAAAAAAAAAAAAACAAATAAACGCTCCTATTGCGCAACCTATTAAGTTTATCCCTGAAAAAACGCTTGCATTATACGTAGACGGGCATTACACAGAAAAATCGTATATTTTAGTGCAATCTGGTGCTAAAGCAGCGTAATTAAGTGAATAATTTATATTAATATCCGATATATGTCGGAGGGAATGCCTCAGGGCGCAATACATTTGCCATCATCTATATTAATGACCTGCTATTTAAAGAGGAACTTAAAAACATTGAAGATCAAATAAAGGATACATTAAACCTATGAAAGTGATTATAAACGAACAAGAAATTACTGTAAATCGTAATTTTAAGTTAACTATGATAGATGGTAGGATATTTGGGATAATGACTGAGTCATCCGCGCAAACATATGAGATTAATTTGTGGAACGGAACAACTCATAAAATTATGAATCGAGTAAAAAAATAAAGTAATTAATCAATTAAATAAAATACGGATGCTTGATCTGGAGATTCAAAATCTGGATATGGGAATATACACCTTACAGTGTCTGGATCCAATAGTTTCATGCAATTATTCTCCACGTATCTTGTAGCATTTTTAAATTCCGGCATAAACAAATGCTACAGCTTTGCTCAGTTTATATTTATTTTTTATTTGCAAATATAATTTAGATTGGATTCTTCCAATACTTATATGTATGTATTATTGATTATAAATGCCCCCCTCCTCTAACTGTTTTTTTCGACTTTTTACAAAAAAGTGTCCCAAATAAAAGTTTTAATGTTGAAAACGAAGTTCTGAAAGGATCTACTCTCACATATACAGGGTGTTTCCAAAAGTCTGGGCATGGTACAACTTTCTTATTTCAAATTGATACCCTATTTTTTATTTGATATTCGGATTTTCCTTCAAATTCTAAACATTTTCTATGTAGCATATTCTATGCCTCTCTCTAACGGTGTTTGAAATATTGACAGTTGAAAATCGACCATTTACCAAGTTTGAGAGCTTATAAAATCTAAACGGCTAAAGATAGAACAGAACGGTTTGCACTTTCCTATATTGGTTTTTCATAAGCTATCGTATGACACTAACTTCAGATTTAACCAGAGGTTAAAAAATCCCAGATAAATTTAACATCTGGTTAAATATAAAGTTAGTGCCATACGAAAGCTTATGAAAAACCAATATAGGAAAGTGCTAACCGTTTTGTTCTATCTTTAGAGATTTTACAAGCTGTCAAACTTCGTAAATGGTCGATTTTCATCTGTCAATATTTCAAAGACCGTTAGAGACAGGTATAGGATATGCTACATAGAAAATGTTTAGAATTTGAAGGACAATCCGAATATCAAATAAAAAGATAGGGTATCAATTTGAAATAAGAAAGTTGTACCACGCCCAGACTTATGGAAACACTCTGTATATGTGAAGGCAGATTCTTTCAAAACTTCGTTTTCAACCATAAAACTTTTATTTGGGATACTTTGTTACAAAATGTCAAATAAAAAAGTTAGAGGAGGGGGGCATTTATAATCAATAACCCTGCACAGTGTATAAAATACAATACCTTGTTTTAGCTTGGAAGTTATTGAATATACTTCCTATATTTATAATTATGTCTCAATATGATGTACTAGATAATTATGATATAATAATAACATCAGGTCTGTTTTTTATCCCTTTCTGAGTAGCAGGTGTTCGACTAGGTTTTCGAAACATCTTTCAAAGGCTCTGGTTCTGCAGTTCAATTTGCTAGCTATTGTCTTCATAGATTTTAATATTTGAGCTCTTTTAACCACCCAGGAAAATTCTCACAAAGCTCTTCTTTGATCTAAAAGGTAACAAAAACTTATCACTTTGTTCGACGCAATTGTAACATTGTTTGTTTATTATTTCAAGCCAGTTCGTTGCAATACCTACCTCAAACAAGTTAGAGATCATCATCTAATGTATAATATAATTCATTTACCTAATTCTGATTCTGCATATTATTTCTTTCTGTTTTCTTCGTCCTTCGAGGAGGTTTCGTAATATCATTTATTGTCAGGCCTCAGGCACATATGATTTTGACAGTTAGACAGGTTTAATCGAATCGACGTTCTCAGATTTTTAAGGCATATTTACTTGCTACTTGGCGAATAAGGTTTAGAGCAGAAGTTCGATTAACCAAGCTGTGACGTCAGTTGGTTCTTCCTGCGCTTGGAGTCGCTATTTCACAAAAGTTAAGTTGTCAACAATGTTTCGGAGTCAAGGTGTTGAAATTCGTTTCGTAGCAGATCAAGGTTTTCCTTTTACGCCGTATGCTGCTGTTGCTCTCATGTAGCATATGCTTGGAATTGACTGTTACTTTTGAAGTAATCTATCTATAATAGACACTATTTGTTTTGTCCCACTGGCCAATACTAGGAAGAAAAGGGGCCATAGACCCCTATAGATTGTTCTATAATAGGTGAGATGAAAAACTAGATAGGTTATGAGTAATCTTTTCAATGTAAGATATTTATTTTTTGCTAAGACAAACAATTGTTTTTAGGGTCCTCTCCACGGGTACCTCTTTAGCAGACACATATCGCTTTTCCTTTATTGCGATATCTAGTTTTGCGTGTTTTGTAGAAACCCCACTTGCGTGTTATTCCCTGGTTGCTTATCATCGGCTGGATGTTGTGTACGAATGTTTGGAAAAGTCAGGTTATGATTTGAAGTGCTTTGGAGATGCATGGTCCGGATATATACTAATATTGGTATTAATTTGGAGAATAATGTAAAATTAGAAATACCTACTTCATAAGTTGTAGGTAATATCATTTACTTTTTTGTAAGACTGTCTTGGCAAAGTTTAGATTTTGTACATATTAAGTGACTAGTTTTACATGCCATATTTAATATCCTTGCGGCAAAATACAGTTCATGAATTTTAAACCCTGTGCTCTATTTACCAACTCATCATTTTAGTAACCTATTAATTGATATGCGAAAATGTAGGTGACAAGATTGTCTATAATAATCAATATTGTATAAGCGCTTCTTTTCTATTGCTTTTTTGTTTATACATGTAATTGTACTGTATAATTGTTTTTTATATCAAGGGATCACATTCATAGTAGGGAAAGAATAAAGTATTTATTTTGGGGAAATATTATGTCTTATTGAAAAGCTCCTCCAAAAATCACTTTTCAGGATTTAATACCATTGTAAATTTATCCTTGTTGAGTCTCAGTTAACTAGGTGGCAGCTAATAACTATTAAAGTGTACCGAAGAATCCACGAATATAGTTCTCCACTGTATTACTGGCTGCCGTTCGGATCTATTGGTAGTTTGCTAGATGGGTTTAGGGAATGTTGCCATAATTTTATCGTATGGTAAATCCGGGAAAATACAGAGAATGTTAAGGAACGTATCGTCAATATAAGAGACAATTTAAGATCAAAATTGGAATTACTTATTGATATTCCCAAACCTGGCTTTGGTATCAGAAATGATGATGGTAATACCGCCAGACGATTTTGTCGACAGCCTTTCCTCGCAGCTCAATTACTGGTATTGATGAAAACCTAATAGGACGTTTTTCGGTAATTTTACGAACAATGTCTTCTCAACATGCTATCAACATAGAGGCTTTTAAAGTGCAAGCGAGAGAGACTGCTGAAAAATATGTTGAACACAATTCGTGGTACTATATGCCATCCAGCATACATAAGCAACTTATCCATGGAACTGACAAAGCAGCTGATCTTCACATAGTAATGTTTTCAGAGCAGGCTCTTGAATCTAAAAATAAAGAATTTAAGTAATTTCGAAAATTTAACACCCGTAAATTTTCTGGCGAAAAGACAATGACATATTTATTTAATTCCTTTATTATTTTCTTCGGATTCCTTTATATCTAGTATATCCAAGTCTAATTTTGCTGTTCGTTCCGATCGAGTGCCTCTTAGCAATAGTGTTGTAAGACTATTATCTGATCTTGCACTGCCTGTTCCGCCAATTTCAAGGGAGATGGCTGGGGATTCTGATGATATGGAGTAAGTTACATACGCGCATTATTTATAAACTTATATTTTTTCATGAAATGCTACCTTCTTTATTTAGTTAGTTATTATTAATTTTTGTTCTAAATTAGCTTTCCAGTAAAACGTTAAGAAACATTTTATATTGTTTTTGCTCTGATGAGATATCAGATTTTGAAGCCACCTTGAAGAAATCTCTAATAATATGAAGAGTACTGATGGCAGGCGAAAAATAATAAAATCAATATCGAAGTCATTTCGATCAATAACAAAATAAACTCCCGGGAACAACTCAAAAACTAATAAAATAGAAACACTAGGACTGCCTGAATTAAAAAAGTTTTCCGATATTCCAAATTTTTTTTTTAACCTAATTTTTGTATTTTTTAAGTAACCTGTATAAATTATTCTTAAATTGGCATCGTCAAAGTTAGTTTTTTTCTAAGCATCTACTTTTGTCAAGAATAGAATTTTCTGTGAAATTAATAATAAAAAAGTTTCCCATATGATGCGAACTTTTTGAAAGACCCTGTATAATTAATTACTGGTCAAGGCCAGCCTTGGCCGACCAACGGTTTCTTATTCGGCCCAACTAAACAATATTTTTTATCATGCAAAATCCTGACAGTTCAGACACCACACTATTATGACGGTCGCCTCTCGGACTATAACAGAGACGGATTTAAAAGTACTTCCACTTCCTTTGGTGGGAGTGGTATTCATTGCTCCAGTGAGAGCTGTGCATGCTACATTTTGGAGGGGGGACATTTTGGCTTAAGCTGTTATTTTTCCTGATCGTGGTCACCAAACTAGTATGCCATATGCAAACACAGGCCTGATGACAGCTGTTTATATTTAGTATGTGAGTTTAGGTGACACTTCCCATGTCGACCCTATCGCTCTCCTACACTGGTAAAAGGCTCGGACAGCTTTCTCATACTTAAGATCTAGGTGGCGCTGCCAGTTAAGCTCCTTGTCTAAGATGATTCCTAGATATTTTATTTCTTTTGACAGCTTCAGTTGTGCTACGAACAAATAGGGTGGATTGAATTTCAATTTCCTCCTTCTTGTAAATAGCACAAGTTCTGTTTTGTTGCCCACAACAATGATTGTTATTTCATCAGCGTATCCGATCACAAAGAGTCCTGCTTTGTTCAGGTTTTCTATGAGGGTGTTTACTATCCCATTCCAGCGCAACGAGGACCCCTCCTTGGGGACATCCTTTCGTTACGGGTGCTGTGACAGTTACTGCTCTAAGTTTCAGCATATTGGCGATCCAGCCCCTCATGGTGGGGTGGACTCTATGGTTTTTACGCTGTGAAAAGTAGTCTTCGGTGCAAGGCTTCTTCAATTGTTTGACCTACGCAGTGGGGTGCTCTTTCTGTGGATTTTCCGGCCAGATATGCGTGTTGGTTTGGATGGATATCATGGTAGGATATCTCCTCTAATGTATCTATCACACAGCCTTTCTAGCCTTTTCATAAAAAATGAGGTTAGGCTGATCGGTCTGCTTGATTTTGGTTCAAAGTAGTCTTTTTTTCCTGGTTTGGGTATAAAGGTAACTCTTACATTTCTCCAAGCTTTGGGAACGTATTTGTGAACCGCAGGCAAACTTTAAATAGCATTTTTAAATGATCACCCAGTAGCCTTCGGTGCAAGGTTTTTTCAATTGTTTGACCTACGCAGTGAAGTGCTCTTTCTGTAGATTTTCCGGCCAGATATGCGTGTTGGTTTGGATGGATATCATGGTAGTATATCTCGTCTAATGTATCTATCACACAGCCTTTCTAGCCTTTTCATAAAAAATGAAGTTAGGCTGATCGGTCTGCTTGATTTTGGTTCTGAGTATTCCTTTTTTCCTGGTTTAGGTATAAAGATAACTCTTACATTTCTCCAAGCTTTGGGTACGTATTTGTGAACCGCAAGTAAACTCTAAATAGCATTTTTAAATGATCACCCAGAGCCATGATTCTCCATTGAAGCTGAGGTGGAACAATTCCGTCCAGTCCTGGGGACTTAAAGGGCTTGAATGATTTGATATCCCACTGTAGCTTTTCTTTAGTCATGACCTAGTTCGATAATTTCCAATCGTCTCCGGTTGGAATGTATTGGTTGTTCTCTGACCATGTCACTTCTTGGATGTTACAGTCAGGAAAATGTGTTTCCAGCAAAAGGTTGGCAGTCTCTTCTTGAGAGGAAGTATAACTTCCATCCTCTCTCCAGAGACTTCCAGGTTGTTGGCTGGGATCTTTAGAGATGCTATTTCGGTGCAGAAATGTCTCCATGCATCCCTTCTTTTCTTCCTGGCATGTTTTTTTAAAGTTTTCTGATGTTGATTATGCTTACAAAGCTGCATTATTTTTGCTGGATTTATGCAATTTTATCACATAAGAAATAGGAGTGATAGTGGTTTTGACCTTTTGTTGTGTAACAATAGTTATAAAAGTGATATAGTGCGAAGTCCCGCTCCTGCGGTAAGGAAAACGGTTTTCGCTCAGCTACTGAATTCATATTTCAATTGGGGTCTATTAAGGAAATGAATTGCGTTTGATGCCAGATTTGGAAGCTACCTTGAAAAGAACCTCTGATAATATAACGCATAGCTTCTAAAACCAACAATTTTTTTAGATTCATCTCGACACTGATTAAAAAACACATGTTAGGCGCTGGTAATGAAAGATTACGAGCCCCTACAAATAAAAAGGGAAAACTTATGTCTCTTCAGAGATGCAAGAAAATTCGAAAAAAAAAGTAATAGAAGTTTGTATCAGTCAAAAACGGAAACATTTTTCTCTAGAAGGATGATCGGTTAAAGATCATTTTTGTTAAATGATATTGAATATTGAATGGATTGGCAGATTGGCTGCAATAAATGGACTCGCTGTCATAATTCAAGATATGGTTAAGAGGACGAATTTTGGAGGGCGAACTCTTCGATCTAACCAATTATGATCGTGTAATGTCTGCTTCGAAGAAGATGAATGGTGATGATGCCTCTATATCGTCCAAAGCTATTTAGAAGCTCTCTCGATCACAGACCTTCTTAGTGGTGATGAGTTCTCTTAAAAATGACAGTTTGAAACTGTATCTTTGCTGTATTACATTCCACCAAATCACGAAATCGCATATTCTTGCTTAGTTTCTAAATTGGCGCAGATAAGCGATCATGTGAAGGATGGTGTATTCCTCGTGTGTGATGAAATAAACTACTTCTCTGTTTCTATACTTTTTAAATTACATTAACCATCATTACGTTGACTAAGCAGAGAGCAAAATAAAGTTGCATTTTAAATCCAACCAAGTACAAAGTACGTATATTCCACTTTCAAACAATATAGCGAGCAATAATTCATTTTATCGACGAGAGAAGTGGTTACCATATACAACAATTCAAGTTTAAAGAGAAGCTTGTCCAACATTCGCCAAAGATCCTAAACTAGCTTTTATAGGACTCATTTAGGGCATGTTTTTCACCACAGCACTTAAATGCTCTTAAATTATTTACTCGCAATTTTGTTTTTATCTCCCTTCTGCGTGGTCGAGAGGCGAAAACTCTGGAAAATTACAGAAATGTTATTTTGGTAAATTGTGTTTGGGATATTTTTTATGCTTGAAAGGGTCATTATCTAGAAATCTTAAATTACGATTAAAAAGAAGAAGCAAATAAATTATGTAGTCGAAATATAAAGCATTGCTTTATATAAGCTTACCCTTACCCTGCATTTAATTTCTTTAAGCCGTGATAAATATACCGTTTTCAATAAGGATGTTTTTTCGGATTAAAAAACGAACGGTATGAATCAAAATATTGAGATTTCAGACTTCTTTGCCGTAATTACTAAAACGTATCAATGATATATAATTGCGACTTTGGAAAAAGTATGATAGAATCTAGAACATCTAAACCTCTTATTCATTAACTAACTTCTGGCTTTATTGGTCATACTCATAAGCCTAACCCCAAAATGAGTTCCATATTTCAACTTGGGGATTTTCTGACTAGTGCAGTCTAAAAGTTGATGGCATATTTTAAATAAATGACCCTCCTTCTAAGCATTTGAGGTAGGGCCTAAGTAGTACACTTCGAAGTCACCTTATTCTGACCTACACATCTGTAACTTCGAATTTTCTTAACTTGAGTTCATTCTTAACAGATTAACAGAACTAATCTAAGTTTAAGATAAATAAAAAAAAATAGAATCTAACCAAGAGCGTGGCAATGTATAATTCTTAGCGCCATAATTTTTACTTCTTAACAATTTAGTTAAAACATAATTTTTTTTGTGAGTTTCAATTTCTTTAGAGAGTAGTGAAATACTGACAGTTTCCATTAAAGCAAATAAAATATTAGGGCTAATAAACTTTTTTTTGGAACAAGCAAAGCTTCTATTAAATTAGTTGTTTGTTTTTTTTACGTTTCGAAAATATCTAGGGCAAAGCCATGAAAGTTACTTAAAAACAATCTTATTTCTTAGCCAAGAAGTTTTTTGAACAAAATTGTAATATACACCATATTTTGCATATCTAATTTCTCACACCTCCACAGAACATAGATCGTGTTATCCATTTTTAAACCACACTTTTTGATAAGATTGCTTTTTCTTGAAAAGCTAATAAATCTCCCTGATATATTAAGTTTCCATTCACTTTTATTTAACCTTAGGGCGTCAGGAGAAAAGTATCTATTTTCCACTGTGACAAATTTATGTTATTCTTTAAAGTAAAAATAGACATCTTTTTTGGTTACTTATTTTATGAAAGCAATACTTAATACTGGCTATATACAGAATGTCAGATTAAGCTACTATAAATAATATATAAAAGTATAAATTTCAAGACAGACACTGAAGGCTAATTCAGTGTGAGTCTAAAGTATACTGAATTAAAACTTGGGACTATACATTTGTCTTTAGGCAGATAGAGATCAATCATCTGCGAATTTGACAATCACAAGTAAAGAAAATCAAGTTAATCCTAAAACCTGCATAAAAAGGTGCTACAGGTTAAATCAATGTCAGTTAGTAACAAATCGTCACCGATATCTAGAAACAAGTTTACTAAAATGCTGCACTTTTTTACTGTAATAATCTCAGAATATATTTTTATTTTAAATCATGCATTTCCTTTCTAGATTCAATATTGGCAATGTATCAATGCTTTCATATGTTGCCTCGCAATTGAGGCAGATGTACAATGATGTATCGAGCGTTAATAATAAGGTTAAACCACTGGTTAAGCCCGCCTCCGTTGATACTTAAAAACATAAATTGTAAAGTTTGGCATATATTTTAATGGTAACAACTTAAGGAAAATTATATTATCAATGGAACCTACTCTTTTAGTTACGCATTAACTAAATCAAGATTAAGAGGCGCCCCTTCTAAAACAGCATAAGATTTCATATTCTTCAGACGTAACTAAATCCAATTAATTTTATTTAAGCGACTGAAGAACTTCATACATTCACACAAACTTATCGTTGTCAGCCCTTTATATAAGTTCGTTATATATAGGACTGTTCGTGACAACTTTGATATTTGCTCCTCCAATTGATTTTAATAATATTTCAACAGAGTTGTCAATGATTATGAAAAAATATAAAATAGTTAAGTCATAAGTTGATAATGGTAATTAAAAGATGCAGTTTAGTTTATTAGATATAGCACCAATATCTAGTAAATTTTCGGAGAATAGCTAATTGAACATTAGAGCTGAGAAGTATAACGAAACCATGGCAATGTCACAGTCCACTTCTAAATGAACATAAATATTGAAACAATGAATTGCTTCTAACTATTTACCTCGTATGAAAAGTAGGTAAGCAACCCAATACTAGGAATTGATAATTTCACTCAGTCATTTTGAAACGTTTCAATTGAGGTACTAAGTATCACAAAACAGATATCAGTGGTTAATGCTATAAAAATGAGAGAAAGAGGATTTGTAATATTTTTTGAATTCTTTAAAATAAAAAAAAAACATATATTTTCTCTGGACCGTACTCTCTCAAAGCATTTCTCGTTCAAGCATAAACTAAGATGAGACTATATCTTTTACCTCTCTCAATTCAAGGATTAATTCGCGCACAATTACAAAGTTCCACTTTACGTAAAGTTTAAGATAGAAAGTTATTATTCATAGCAGGAATAAACACATTTTAACTCGGAACAAATATCAATGTCGTGGAATTGTATAAATTAGCATAATAAACCTTCTCCATAAAATATTATTCTTTTAGTTAAATAATAAAAATTGTGCTAATTTTATATTGATAAGGATTGAAGGATAATTTCTTATAAATAGCGGTAAACATCTTTACCACGATAGTAGATGTGAAGCACGGTCATCAGACCAAATTAGGGATACTATATCATTATCCCCCTACCTAACTTCATACCGCTAGTCCCCCCACCTAACCTCACATTACAAGTCCCCCTACCTATTTTCAAACCACATATCCCCCTACCTAACCAATTAACTCCACCCCTACTAATTTAGCCCCGCCCACTTCCCACTCTTATCCCCACCTACTTTCGAATGAATAAAAACGGTCACACGATCTGAACGATTAGTATTAAGCTGCCTGCGGTCAGAGTAACTACTAAAGATGTTTCAGTGCAGTGATTGTAATAAGTTCTTTACCCATAGACCAAATTTATATAGACATAAAAAGCAATCATGTCCTTTTCGTCCATCCTGTTCTGATGTGCAGTTACCTATTCATAAAGAAGCAAAAAAGAGAAAAGCAGATGTTCAACTAAGTAATCAATCAGCATAGAAACCTAGAGTCGATGATAGTGTAGTGCATCCTCCGATACCTAAACTTACCCTTTCGCGATGTAAAGACTGTGACACGTGGTACATCAAAAAGAAACTTAGTGCCCATTTAAGATCAAACACTCATAAAAGTGAAATAATGAAGAAAAACAATGAAAATGTGAAAATTCTAACATCGGCTTTTAAAAACAGGATTATATCGTACATGTTGCTTCCAACGAAAAAGTTTGTAGACATTGATGAATTTTTTACTGAAATTAAGCAAAAGTTCATTCACCTAATATCTGAGCAAGTAATAAAATATGGATCCGTTAAGATTAATGTAGAATTATATGGACAATTCCTATTACAATCTAAGGAAACCATGGAAACTAAATCATTTAATACTAAGAATAGGATTATTACAACAACAACAGATCTTAGTAATATATATGATGATTTTTTAACTATAATCAAGGAGAAAGTGTCAACATTTGCAGAAAATGGTTCAGGATGGGCTTTGGAGAAAATATTACGATTAGAAGTCAATGTGAATAAATATAATCCAATTCATGCATCCTCATATATTCCTCTACCAAAACAGATTGCAAATAAGAGAGCCATAATCAACGTTAAAAATCAGGATCAGTACTGTTTTGGATGGAGTGTTATAAGTGCTTTGTTTCCTGCTTACACACATGTTGATAGAACAAATTCATATCCCAATTTCTTCGAACATCTAAATTTTGAAGGAGTAGACTTCCCAGTGAAATTAAAGGATATAGAAAAGTTTGAAGTGCTAAATCAAATATCAGTGAATGTTTACGGATTAGAAACTGTTTATGAAGATAATAAATTAAAATATGAAGTAGTGGGTCCGCTGCATTATACTACTAGAAAACTTCCAACACATGTGAACTTGCTTCTAGTTAGTGATGGTAAGAACAATCATTACTGTTGGATTAAGGATATGTCTAGATTAGTATCATCTCAAATTAATAGCACGAAAAGTAAAAAACATTTCTGTGATGGTTGTTTGATTTATTTTACTTCTAAGGAAAAATTAGACATTCACCAATTGAATGATTGTAATCATTTGTTTACAAAAATTCCAACCAATGAAATAAAAGTTAATAAACATGGACAAAATGTTCCCGAAAATATTCTTCAATTTGAAAATTTCCAAAGACAGTTAAAGGTTCCATTTGTAATATATGCTGATTTTGAATGTTTTTTAAAACCTTTACAATATGAAGAACCAATAAATGATATGGATTCTTATACCAGAAATACTTTCAAACATGTACCATATGCTTTTGCTTATTTCATTAAATGTTCATATGATGATTCTTTATCAGTAGTAGATCACTATTTTGGTCTTGATGCAGCTGATGAATTTTGTAAACGAATTGAAGGTCATGTTCATCGAATTTATAATAATCATTTAAAACATGTGATTCCAATGCTTCCTTTAACTAATGAGGAAAAATTAGATTTCAAGAATTCTACTAGTTGTCATATTTGTAACGAACAATTTAAGCCTGGGGATGAAAAAGTAAGGGATCATGATCATTTAACAGGGAAATTCCGAGGTGCAGCGCATAGTATATGTAACTTAAACTTTCAAATTCCGAATTTTATTCCTATATTCTTCCATAATCTAACCGGTTACGATTCCCACCTGTTTATTAAACAACTTTGTTATGAAGAAGATAGAATAGATGTTTTAGCACAAACTAAAGAAAAATACATTTCATTTTCAAAATCAATTTTGGTTGATAAAAAAGAACAGCCGGATAAAAAAATAAAAAATATTTTTTTCAAAATCAGATTTTTAGACTCTTTTCGCTTTGCTGGTACTTCATTAGAAAAACTTGGTGAGAGTTTAGAACCTAATCAATGTATAGAAATTAATAAATGTTTTCAAGATCCAACTAAATCAAACGAAATTAGAAAAAAAGGAGTGTATCCATATTCTTACGTAGATTCTATGGATAAGTTATATGAAAATCAATTACCGAGTATTGAACACTTTTACGATAAATTAAAGGATGAACCGTTAGATCCTTCAGATTATCAACGAGCAATAAAAATGTGGAACTTATTTAATTGTAAAAATTTGATGGATTACACTAAAATTTATTTATTATCTGACATTCTCATATTAACCGATTTCTTTGAAGCATTTCGAAATGTATCTCTTAAAATTTACAAATTAGATCCTGCGCAATATTATACTTCCCCAGGTTTAAGTTGGGATGCCATGTTAAAATATACTAGTGTACAATTAGAATTGCTAACTGATATCGATATGTTACATTTCTTTAAAAATAATGTTAGAGGTGGTATATGTCATTGCAGTGTTCGAAAAGCTGAAGCCAATAACTCGTTTCTTCCAAATTTTGATTACGCGAAACCTACTTCATATATAATGTACTTAGATGCCACTAACTTGTATGGACACAGTATGAGTCAATGCTTACCTATAAGTGAATTTAGTTGGATGACAGAAACAGAAATAGAGTCTCTAGATTTATTATCAATACCAGACGATGCTGAGTACGGTTACGTATTCGAGGTAGATATGAAATATCCTTTAAATTTACATGAAAAACATAATGAACTACCTTTTTTGGCAGAAAATATTTGTCCACCTAATTCCAAACATAAAAAATTGATTTGTAATTTAAATAATAAAGAAAAATACATTATTCATTATCGAAACCTTAAACAAGCCTTGCAAAATGGATTAAAATTAACGAAAATTCATAGAGCTAATAAATTTAAACAGGCCGCATTTTTAAAACCATATATCGATTTGAATACTGAAATGCGAAACAGGTCTAAAAATAAAATGGAAAAGGATTTTTATAAACTACTTAATAATGCTATATATGGTAAATCGCTGGAAAATATTGATAAACGAGTGGATATAAGATTAATAACGCATTGGGACAATATTGCTAATAAGCAAGGAGCTGAATCACTAATTGCTAAACCAAATTTCAAAAATTCATTGGTTTTTACTGAAAATCTGGTTGCAATTCAAATGGAGAGAGAGTAAAAGTAACCTATAACAAACCCGTTTATGTTGGTTTTACAGTCTTGGAATTATCAAAAACTGTAATATATGATTTTCATTATGATTACATTAAAAATAAATATGGTGACAATGCAACTTTATTGTACACTGATACAGACAGTTTGGTGTTGCATGTAAAAACAGACAATTTCTATAAAGACATTCAGGAAAATTCAGAGAGATTTGACACTTCTAATTATAATGAGGATAATATATATAACATCACTAAAAATAAATCTGTATTAGGACGTATGAAAGATGAGTTTGCGGGAAAGCCAATTGAAAGCTTTTATGGGACAGGTGCAAAAGCTTACTGTGTCAATTTAGAAGATAAATCGGAAAAGAAGGCAAAAGGTGTTAAAAAATATGTTATTCAAAATTCAATTACTAAACAAGATTATAAAGATGTTGTTGAAAATTTCGAAATTAAATTTCGAAAAATGAATATATTTCGTTCAATCCTGCATGATATGCACACACAATTAAAAAATAAAGTCGCTTTGTCAGCTAAAGATGATAAACGTTATATTATTCCAGGATCTTTCAGAACCTTGGCTTGGGGGCATAAACATATAAATATTTTAAGAGATAATTCCAAGACTAATGATGAAGAAGTAAATGATGTAAATAAAATTCTGAAAAGTTTAGTTGCAGATGAGTATAAATTGAATGAATTATGAAAATATATAATTATATTAAAAATGACTTTGCCACCAGCAGCTGTACTATTTCTCTCTGCATTTTTAAATAATACTTTGTTCATACAAGTTGATCCTAACATTCGTGAAACCTTCATCTGTCTATCGGTTAACAACGTAATCAATGACACTTGGCCCTCAGCTTGGAGTAGAGTGATGTTAAGCAATGGATTATACGTATACAAAATTGATGATAGTTTAATGCAAAATTCTACTTCTATTCAATATAAGCTGAGAATGTATTTTATTGATGGAGAATATGTAGAACCCAAAGAGTGGAATTACTTGTTTGTAAAACCATATGAATGTAAACCTAATGTAGGACTTATAATATTAATAGCTATGTCATTATTACTGACTATATGCATGTTAATTTATATATTGTATAACGCATATTTGCATTATAGAGTGTGAAATGTAAAATAAAAAAGAGTTTCTTATTAATAAAAGTGTTTTATTTAAAAAATATATTTTACAATATTTCAGATTTTAATATCCAAGAATTATGAGACTTGTCCATTCCAAGCCATTTGACGTACACCTTGTTTCCTTTTCGTCTTAGAATCTTTTCAACTAAATACAGGTTTGGGTGTTTAACTTTTTGTAATTCTTCTTGGTAGAATGCACCTTGAATTTCATCATTTCTATGATCTTTCAAAATGTATGTCTTTGGATTAGTCATATTTACTCTTTTAATAATAAATATTTCATTCGACCAGTTGGGTGTATATCCCTTAGAAAATACTTCACGATATTTGCTTATCCTTACAGAATCACCAACTTTGAATTTTGATGGTTGCGGATCCACAACTTTTATGTGTCGGAAGACCTTTGAGAGCAGTTCTTTCTCATTTTTCTTGGTTACTTTCACAGGTTTAAACCCAGTTACAGAGTGTGTTGTGTTGTTGTAATCTGCAACTATTTCTTGCAACCTATCTAACCATTTATAGTTTCCTTGCATACTAAACATTTTCCACATTCTATTTTTTAATGTCCTATTTACTCTTTCTACTATACTAGCTTTCAAATTGGAAAATGTGCTGTAATGGTTAATTTCAAATTGTTTCATTAGATTCTGGAAACTTTCGTTGAAGAACTCAGACCCTCTATCTGTTTGTAAATTTTTTGGGGGAATTTTCACACTGATTAAAATTTTTTTCATAGCTGTTGTAACATCTTTACCAGTTTTTGATTTTACTGGTTCGGCCCACACATATTTTGAAAATACATTTATTACAATCAAAATATATCTGTAACTCTTATTAAATTTCGCATATGGTTGCATTTCAACTAAATCTGCTTGAAAAAGATCATAAAGCCCTTTTACAATTACTCGTCTTCTTTTAAATGTTCTCCTTGCTGGTTTATGTAGCTCATTTACAACTTCTTGCTTACTCATTTTCAATGTTACACTTTAAAATCAATCCTACATATAGCGTTAATGGTACCTTAAAGGGTTCAATATTGGTTCTTAAAAGTGATATTTTGTCACCGTTTATGAGTTTCTGGCCGACTATTTGTTGAGTACTAAGCGTCTTGTTATTTATCAGGAATTGAATGCTAGAATGACAATGTACACTGTTTACTTCCGCCTCTACCAATGGAAATAATAAAGCAGTGCTTTCACCATTAATAGTATAACAACGTCTTATAGTACCATCCGGTAATTTAATTGTTTCTTGTTCATTCTGGGCAATAATTGGTAATATACAAAAATATTTCAGCTCATTTTTGGATTCATTTAAGATATGTGTTCCAAATTTGTTAACAGACATGATTAATTTACTTATACTGATGTTAATTCTACATCACTTGTGTTATTTATACTATAGCTTTTGCTTCTTTCAACTCTTCTATAATTGAAATTATTTCATTATTGTGACCGGTATGTCCTGCAGCTACAGATGCCATCAACAAACGAAGTCTGTCGACAAGTTCATTGATATTATCCCAATATACGTAATCAGTATTCACATTGTTCTGCTTCAAAGTAATACCTTTTCCTTGTCTGACTTGTCTATAAGGAGCTTTAACTCTATTAAAAGTTTGTACTAATTTTCGCGCTGGAGTCTTTATTGTAGACTTCGTTATTCCTTTCAATGCTAAGTAAGGACCTATTATTGTTACATATTTGTTTGTTCCGTTTCCTTGCACTTGCTCATTAGGATCATGATTTCTACGATACGCATTAGTTCTTTTTAGGATATCCATATAATTATCTAAATCTTCCTTTTTATAACCAACAGGTTCTTTTTTGAAAAGCAGTTCATATAAACCAGGTGTACCAGTATAGCGTATATTTTCCACTTTTATGTCTTTATCAATAATCTCAATAGGTTTCCCTGTTAGTCCTAAGAGAAATTTATTTGTCTCATAGTCATGCACTATTCCATAATTATGATCAAACTTATGTTCCGTATCTCTAACACCTTCATCAATATAAGATCTAGGTAATTGATGGAAATCCGCTAACCAATCCTGATATGCTGGAGTGTCTACGTATGTTTGAATCGTTTGTCTAGTCTGTTCTAGAATATCAGATAATTTTGACTCCTCAAGAGTAGATGAGGTACTTTCCCTAATAATTGATGGAGGCGTAGTTTCTGCTACAATACTTGTTTCTCGTATAGATGGAAGATGACTGACAGAAGCAATACTAGTATCAAAAAATGATGGTATTTCCGAGGGCAAAATAGGAGTTTTTCCGGTTTTTCTTACAGTCTTTGTTGGTGTTGATGTCTGATAAATTACTTTCGGTGTTAAGAATTCCTCTTTCAGTTCAAGGGGTTCCTCTTTCGGTTCACGTTTTTCAATTGTAGAAATTAGTTGTTGAAGTGGCTGTGTTAATGGTTTATAAGTTTGCTCTAGTTGAGATTGTGTTGACGATGCTGCCAATTTTAGATTGCGGTATTTTTCTCTAACAGCCTTTCTTGACTTAATTAGGTCTCTTGCCAAACGTTTATTCATCTTAGATAGTTAGGAGCAACTATGATAAATTTGTAAAGTCGACATTTTTATAAGTAAATGAATGAATCGAATTTCTTTCTATACCTGCCCGCATTTAATTCACAATCCTTATCTATTACAACAAAACCATATGGCTCCTTCCAACAGTATGCACATAGGTTTCTAAATTGTTCAAATGTCATATCCATAATACAATGATCATTATATATATGTTTTAAACTCATGTAATCTTGTTTAAACAAAATTAGGAGGTTGGTATTTTCTCGTATGAGTCTCTTCAAAATTGATGAATATCCTTGAAAAATGAAAAAACAATCTGTATTTTGATGTCTACCAAAGATAAAATAATCCCTTATAACGCTCTGGTTTTGACACGGAATATCATCAAATATTATAAGAGAATTTGGTTTAATATCGTGTGGGGAGATAATATTTTCATCGGTCTCATATTCAAAGTACCCAATCTCTTTTATGGGTTGTAATAGGTTCCTTAAATATTCATACTTGGGTTGATGCAATGATTTAGAATATAATTAAATATTTTCAAATCTAATTCCATTGGGATGTTCAATTAATGTGAGAACTGCATTCGTTTTTCCACTTCCACTACATCCAACTATAAGACACCTTTTTGAACTTCCGCCAAACAAATCACCATATTTTTTAAACGTTTTGACCAAATTTTTATCATCATGGTTTCCAACAGGTAGAGAAAACGATTGCTTTTCAATCCTCATCCTATTTAACAACTAAAAACTTTCAAGATGAAGAAAGAGTATTTATAGTTGAGCATTCAACACTATTTCATTAGTTGCGAAAAACTATAAAATGACTCAACTTAAACCTCACACGTTTAAAACGATCAAGAAGCGTAACAGGAAAGGTTTTGGTTTAGTAAACACACTTATTAATAAGCTCCCTGTAGAACTACATATTCCTGGTTATCAGTTTTGTGGACCAGGAACTTATTTAGAAAAGAGATTAAATAGAGGTGACATTGGGATAAATCCATTAGATGCTGCATGTAGAGATCACGACATAGCATACTCTCAATTCACTGATCTTCCAAGCAGACACGAAGCAGATAAGATATTAGCGGAAAAAGCTTGGCGAAGAGTTAAGTCTAAGGATTCATCCATTGGTGAAAAAATTGCAGCATTGTCGGTTGCAGGTATCATGAAGGATAAAAAAAAGCTCGGAATGGGTCTGAAAGGAAAAACAGGGGGAAAACTTAACTTAAGAAAAAAGCGAATTATAAAACCACCTAAAAAATTAGGAGGTTTTTTACCTCTGTTATTACCCATCTTAGGTGCTCTTGGCGCTTTGGGAGGAGGAGCCGCAGGAATAGCTAAAGCTGTGAATGATGCTAAAGCATCTAAAGAGCAGTTAGAGGAATTACAAAGACATAATAAAGCTATGGAATCTCAAGGAAAAGGATTAAAACCGTTTAAAAAAGGCAAGGGTGTTAAAAAAGGAAAAGGCTTATTTATTAAACCATATAAGGGAGGATATATAAACAAGAAAATATTAAAAAAAAAGTCCAAATAAAATTTCCTCATAAGGCTTTAACGAATATTGATTTATTGAGATATGTAAAAATATTGGAAATTCCAAATTTTAGAGGTATTTATATGCGTGATAATCTTCCAAAGAAAATTAAAAAGATAGAATGTGGTATTGTCAATTTAGATTCTAAAAAAAGCGATGGTTCCCATTGGACAGCTTACATAAAAAATGAAGGCAAAGTAATATATTTTGATAGCTATGGCAACCTAAGACCACCTGTTGAACTCGTTAAGTATTTTAATTCAAACGGAATCACAAATATATACTACACTTATGATACTAAACAAAAATTCAATTCATACAATTGTGGACAATTGTCTCTCAAATTTCAATATAATAATATATAAGAAGTATTTGGCAAGAAACAATCAGTAGCAAACAGTTATTACAATGTCTACAACTATTGCAATTACGGGGAATACATCTGTATTGTCAGCAGATTTTAACCCTCCAATATACTTAGATGATGGAAAACAATATTATTTGGGCTTAGCAGATTTTGAAACATTTATGAGCATACCTAATGTAGAAGAGGGTAATAATAAAATATATATAGAAAATGAAGTAATAACCATACCGGAAGGAACTTATGATATAAAAGACATAGAAAAATACATAAAAAATGCAATTAAAGATAAGTTTGAGAATGAAATGGTAGGGTTTTCCCTAAAGCCTAACACTAATACCTTAAAATGTCACATATTCTGCACTAAAAAAATTGACTTTACCAAAGATAATTCAGTAGGTAAACTATTAGGATTTAAAAAAAGATTTATTGATCCGCAGGTATTTAGTGAGTCGGATGAGGTTGTAAATATTAGCAAAGTAAATGCTATTTGCATCGATTGTAATATTTGTGTTGGATCATACAGTAATGGTAAGCCAGTTCACATAATTCATCAATTTTATCCAGCTGTAGCTCCTGGGTATAAAATAGTGGAATCTCCTCTACCTGTATTATATTTCCCTGTCAGCGTTAGAACAATAAACAACATTACTGTAAAAATTATTGATCAAGACGGAGAGCTTATCAATTTTCGAAACGAAGCCATAACAGTAAGATTGCATTTGAAAACCAATCAATATGGTTATTAGATATAACAGAACTACTAGACCTATTGAAATGAATGAAATGAAAGGTTATAAAAAGAAGAACTTGAAAAACAAAAACAGTTTTAAAAAAAACGTTGACAAGTTAACACGAGAAAATCGTGAATTCCTTCAATCTCTAGGTTTTAGAGTTTTAAAATAATGGATATTTTAAATGTAAACGAAAAGCTATACGTTGACAATTCCATTATTAGTTCCGAATTACATATATACCAACCTTTCGTTTCTTCGAATTTCGATTATAATGATGAAATAAGAATTCCTATTCAAGAACTTGACGCATACACTTTTCCTTCAGAGAGTCTTCTTTATATCGAAGGAACTCTATTAAATAATGAGGGAAATTACACAAAGAGATTGCGATTTATCAATAATGGTATTGCTTTTCTATTTAGAGAAATTCGATATGAACTAAATGGAGTTACTATAGATTCTGTAAGGAATGTTGGATTAGCTTCAACTCTGAAGGGTTACCTTTCATTCAATACCAACGAGAGTTTAAAGTTACAAAATGCTGGATGGTTCCCTAAACGATCAGAGAGTGATAGAATTTTAGTTGATGACAATGGAAAATTCAACGTTTCTATACCCTTAAAATTGCTTCTGGGATTTTTCGAAGACTATAAGAAAATAATTATGAATATGAAACAAGAACTGGTCTTAATAAGAGCTAGCAATGATTTAGATGGGGTATTTTTCAAAGATGATATAGAACCGAAAACAACTAAAGAGGAAATTCCAAAAGTAACATTTAATAAAATATATTGGAAAATCCCCCACATTACAGTTGATATTCCTCAACAACTTGTCTTAACAAAAATTCTCGAAACAAATAAAGAGTTGTTAATTGGATTTCGAAGCTGGGAAATTGTTGAATACTCCTCTTTACCTGAAACATCACGTCATACTTGGCCCGTAAAAACAACCAGTAAGTTGGAAAGCCCTCGGCATGTCATTATCGCTTTTCAGGAAGATAAAAAAGGTCATGTTCAGAAAGACATGAGCAAATTTGATAATGTTGATTTAAATAATATAAGAGTATTTTTAAATTCAGAAAGATATCCATATCATGATCTATATCTAAACTTTAAAGAAAACAAGTTCTCTGCACTCTATGAAATGTTTGCAAACTTTAGAAATTCCTATTATGGAATGTCCAGCGAACCACTTTTTACACCTCAAGATTTTAAAAATATATCTCCAATCACGCACATTGATTGTTCTCATCAAAAAGAATCGCTCCAAACTGGTTCAATTGGGATTCGAGTTGAATTTGAAACTAATGAAAGTATTAAAAAAGATACTTCTGCTTATTGTCTTATTTTGCATGATAAGATATTTAGCTATAATCCTCTCACAAAAATTGTAAGACAATTATAATGCGCATGCTTCTCCGTTTCTATAAAATCAGAAGTTTGGTTTACATACCCATCATAATGATTGCGACACGACTATATTATTATTTGGAAAACTTGGAAAAATTGAGACAACAAATCCAAGAATACGAAAACAAAAAAATCATTATTAGAAAATTATCTCTTATGAGGATATGAAGTTATTGATACTTGATGTTCAAGGATTCAAAATCGAAAATAACAGATTTATCCCAAAGGAACTAGCTGCATTTGATGGAAGAAAAATATGTCATTATGTATTTAAATCACCTTTTGATATAAGACAGTTACCACCACACCTAGTTAAGGAAGCAAATTGGTTAATGAAATATCATCATTGTATATCATGGGATGAAGGTTTTACGCCAACGCATAAGTTTGCCGATATAGTTAGAAGCCTGACCGAGAAAGTTGATAACGTGTACGTGAAAGGAAGAGAGAAATGTCAATATATAAGGAAATACACAATAAAACCAGTGATAGAACTTGAAGAAAGCCCTACATTACAAAAAGGAGATCCACAATGCTTTTACCATTCTAAATCTCCCTGTATATGTGCACTAAATAATGTATATTATATGTATAACAATTTTTTAATGATTGAATAAAACGCAGTTTCAACAAAATTTTTTTTATTTAAACAAACAAATTACGTTTCATAAAATATTTTTTTTATAATATCTTCTGGAACAAACTTTTTCACTTCATCCAAAAATGCAGCATATCCCATCTCCTTAATGGTGTACAGAAATGAATTTAAGTCGGATGTGTGTAAGTAAATATTGCCAGCTTCTACTGCTTTTCCATATTTTCTTGCGATTTCCATACATTCATCGAAGGTATATAACCTATCAAAACCATAATTTGCTTCATGTTCAGCATCAAACTCTAAATTTCTAAAATGTTCTGCCAAATTTTGTACTGCTGATACCAAATTGTACGCTGGTGTCTCTTGTACGTAAGCTAACCACATCTTGACTGAGAGCAGTTGAATAAACTAGCAGAAATAAGTACTAAATTCTGATAGTGGTGGGGGAAGAAAATATTGAAAGTTTATTAAAATAGTTTTATTTTTCAAGAATACTGTTTAAAAATTGATTACATGAAAACGTTTCAACATCCTCTATAACACAATCAGGAAAAAAATTTAACAACTCCAACACACAGTAAATATTTGCACTATTAATATTCTTCGAAGGTGAAATAATGTCATATACATTTTTAATCAGATCACCATTTTTCAAAGAAATTCCACTTAAGAGAATATTATAATATTTCGAAAATTCTTGAGATTTTAACATATCAAACCGGTATTTCACTAAATTCGTCAAATTTACTAGTTCATTTATAGTATCACCAGCTAAAAAGATCTCGTTGCCGCCATCTTGTATAACTTTGATTATTCTTGAGTCACCGATAAACACAAAATGAAGTTCATAACCATTCCCTTGCATTGGTAGCCATCCGCTGTTATTAGAGTGAATGAAACTCATTATAATTCCTTGATTGTTAAGGAATGAAATCCACTGATCTTCATTAAAGATAACATTTTGATTGTTTTTGTATCCGCTCAGCTTGATCACAGGTTCATAATTTCGCTCCAAGGAAAACCCAACACTAACCCATTTCGACTTTGATTTATTTATGTAGTATACGGATTCGTTGACTACAGCTCCGTTACGTTTCTTGCTAAACTCTTCCTGGGGTTGTTGATCCACTGTTGTTGATATATTCGATGCACTAGCATAGCTAGTTGATAATTGATTGTAATAGTTTTCTTCGAACATTTTAAGGTTAAGCTTAAACGAGTGTTGCAAACTGAATGTCTGTTAGTCTTTTCATGTCTGCTTAAATAACAGAAAGAGGAGAGAGTGGTGGGAGGATATTCTTATCATAGGGGAACATTGGTATTGGTGTATTGAGTAAAAGTCGAAAAAATACATTTTAATCATCAGTTACTAAGCAGCTATGAATGATAGCGGGTCACATATTTTTATTGATATTCAAGGATTTATATGCTCCTTTGGATATATCCCCAAAGAAATGTCAGTTTTTGATGGCGTTCAATATTCTACTTTCCTATTTAAATCACCTTTTAAAAGAAATATGTTATCTGCTGGAGATACTAAGGTTGTAACTTGGTCTGAAGATTATCATGGAATTGAGTGGGATAGTGGAAATATAGACTTGAATGAAATTGAAGATATTTTGCACAAAGTGATCCAACCCTATGAAAATCCTAAAATATACGTAAAGGGTAATGAAAAAGCCAATTTCTTGAAGATGTTTTTAGACGAAAAGCTTATTAATAATATTCCTGTTGGATCTGAACCCAAATTAAGCAAATTTAAAAGTCTACCAGAATGCTACTTTCATAAAAATATTAAACCATGGCATTGTGCATTAGCTAATGTAAAATTACTGCATAAATATAAAAATTCATATTAATTTAGTTGTTTTATTTCCCATTTCATAGCCCTATTTTACCCCCACTTCTATTTGATTGAATAAAAGCATGGTAACTTCAAATTTATCAGTATTATGCTTGCAATATTCAACAACAAAAAATGAAAATTCTCCTACTAAAATTGTACAAAAGCGAAAGTTAAATAAGCCAAGCAAGAAAACATCTGAAAAGATTAAGCTGGAAGAAACCTGCTCCATTTGTTTAGAAAATATGAAGAAAGAAGATATGGTTACACCAAGTTTTTGTTGCCATGAATTTTGCTTTATATGTTTAATGCGTTGGACACTAAATAATGCATATTGTCCACTTTGCAGACAATTTTATTCTTCAGTAAAAATAAAACATCTCGATATTCGTATTCCTACAATAAAAGAAAATAAAGAAGAGCAAAATATATTTTTAAGTTTGTTTAACATAGAAAACTGGTATTTTAATGAATAAAGCACATCGAAAATATTTTTTACTGTTTGTTGTTTTACTATCTGTTTTGTTGTTTTTGTGCTGTTTTCGCCGTTTTTGCTGTCTGTTTTGCTGTCTGTTTTGCTGTCTGTCTCTCTGTTTTGCTGTCTGTCTCTCTGTTTTGCTGTCTATTCTGCTGTTTTGCTTCCTAACGAAACAGTGGAAATGATGTACATATGTATTAAAGTTGGATGGTAATGTGATAGATAGTAGGGTCCTGAAACAAACATGCTCTACTACTAGCGTGTGTAGGGTACTGAACCAATCATGCTTTACTACTATCGTCTTGCAGAAAAATTAAAATTTTGTAAAAGGGTTTTTGTAAAGATTATTTTTTTGACTCTGCTTTAGTATATCATTTAAAAGCAAAGTTTTACTATTTTGTACCGGTTTTGTTTTATTTTTGTTATATTTTACAGTATTTTGTTATATGTATGGCTCGCCGGGAGTAAAATTTGAAGGTTGTGACACGACGATTACTGATGAAAACCGCTCAAGGCGATCGCTGACGAAAAAGGGTCATGGTGGTTTATTGTTTGTTAGTTTACAAGATAAAGTATGGGATTTGCTCTATTACCTTGTCAAGATATAAGCGAAACTTTTATGAAGAATAGTTTTTTTCATTTAGGCCTTTCCTTTTTGTTAATTGAGTGGTATATTTAAAAACTACTTTTTAACCAAAACCAAGACTAGGGCGTGTAAGTTTAAGAAGTTTCACTTTTGATATACGTACATAGTGCATGCCCATTTTTTTGTTGTTTGTTTCTTCATCGATCTGTCTTGGGGTGTTGAACGAGCATTACTTATCTACTAGGACCTTTCAAAAAAATTAAAT
>MU182313.1:354131-389224 GCA_016904865.1 Pissodes strobi
ACCTTTCAAAAAAATTAAATTTTTGTAAAACGGTTTTTGTAAAGATTTCTATGACTTTGTGGAATTAGTTCACGCAAATATAAACAGAAGCTGTATTTGTCTGGACTAATTCGAATATCACAAATTTAAACATAAACCATATTTGTCTGGACTATGGCATCAATGTCCTATCTAACATGCTTGATTAATTACTTTTGTCTTAGAATGTTACAACAATAATTGAAAACTTTAAACTAGATGTACTTTTGATGACTGTATTATAAAAATCAATAAAATAATATTCTCTGTGCTCGGATAATTAACGAAGGGTAAAAATTTAATTCAAATGATTAAACCCGCATATGTAGGTATTTCAAACGTAAATGTTTGACTAAAGTAGGTACCGCTACATTAGCAAATAGACATATGTTATTATCCGCGTTGCCCCCTTTATTTCGTTCCAGTCTGGTAATTTTTATTTGTTAGGGTGTCTCGCTAATTCCCCCTTTTGTAATATTTCAGGTGACGAACAGTTTTATAGAAAATAATAAGATACTGTTTACAATCATTTATTTTGCACATTGTGATTTTATTACTATATTTCAATTATATAGGAATGTAAAGCTAGTATATGAAACACAATTTATTAGTTCTTGATTGAATATAAATTGACTATCATTATCCAAGTTTTAAAGGATGAATGCTTAATTATTAGTAGTTAAATTAGATAATGTCTTATTACATAATACACAATTTCTCTGGGAGCTGGGAGGGCCATCTATTTCAGTACGCCAATCCGGTCTATTGTAATGAATAAAACACGGTAATATTATTTGTAGGTTGAAGTTAGCTTTATATGCGCTTGGCAGTTTTCCCCAGATATTTAATAGTTCGAGAGGGTTTGCATTTTTGATTAAGTAATCCAACGGAATCATTTTCAGTTCTTCAGAGGTAAATTCTATTAACTGTCTCTCTCCATTTACATGAGATAAAACAATATTAACACCAGAGCAACAATTCATTTTTTTTTTAATAATTATGGATCCTAACGGATGTAGCCGGCGATTTTCGTTGATGTTTTGTTGTCAATAGGTGAGATGGTTGATTTTGTTGTTTAGCTTCTAATTTTTGAAATAGTTTTCTTTCACGAAATTTCTTGTTTGCACTCTTGAACAACTTTGGTGGTAAACAGCGAAGAACTGGATTACTTAACACGTATTCTAATGGTTTATATGATTCGCAAAATATTTGAGGATGGCACAACAATGTGTTCTAATGGTTCACAGTTCCTTTCATCCCAGATCGACGGGTATTGACAGAATGAATTATTGTAAGTTGCAGCGTTCCTATTTAAAAAATGAGGAGTGGTGGGAGGAATTTACAAATTGAAATTAGGTGGGAGGATATTGATGTGAAGTTAAGTAGGGGGATATTTGGTTTGAAAATAGGTAGGGGGACTTGTAATGTGAGGTTAGGTGGGGGGACTAGCGGTATGAAGTTAGGTAGGGGGATAATGATATAGTATCCCTAATTTGGTCTGATGACCGTGCTTCACATCTACTCACGATAATCAACTTTAGTATACTATAATCAATAATTCTTAAAATACTAAATCTAAATACATAGTGTGCAGCGTTGCAAATGTTTCAAAATCCAGTGGCGCGATTTTTTCCTTCTGCTGGTCGGTTTGTGTTGTCGATACTCTCGCTACCTTACTTCTTGCCACCTTAGCTCCGGTGTTCCGAGCAGCTCAAAGAACGAATCCGTTTGCACCGCCACTTGACAATTGTTATATATGTTCTTTTTTGAGAGAATTGGTAGCCCTTCTCGTCGGAACACTCAAGACGAGCAGGCTGTTTTTGGTATCGGAATTTACCGTTGCTATTTTCAGCACATTAGGTCTAATTACTGTCTGATTGTGTCGTTGCAGTATTACGCAACTGAAGTAGGGTGGATTTTTTTAAAAATTATCGGATGTATCGCTTATAAAGGTTTTTAGTTAGTCCTTCTGTGGGATAGAATTTCCTCCTTTTGTGGCTGACATCTGTGTGCAACGTTTTAATGCTGACCAGGCTGGGTCCGGCATCAGTTACCCGTACAGCGTTACTTTTGTCAAGGTAATAAGACCACATGGTGGAGACCGACCTTCACAGTAAACTCCACTGTCTGTAAATCTAATACATACAAGTAATTAGTATTATTTAAATTAGGGACCTTCATTTTCGATATAGTCGTTATACATCATTTCAGTTAATGAATGTATACTTAAACGACTGTATGTCGTTTTACTTCATTATCGCATATACATTATCATTATATATCATGCCAATTAATGAATTTATAGTTAAAGGACTGCAGGTCGTTTGCTTTCAATTTCGCATGTACCTTATAGTTATTTATCATTTTAGTTAATGAAGTTAAACGGCTGTAGATCCTTTGCCTTCAATGTGGCATATATCTTATCGTTATATATCACTTTAATTAATTAATTTATAGTATTAATACGACTGTGGGTCGTTTAATGTCTATCATTTATAGCCTCGTTATTTCTCGTCTCATTTATTGATTTGCATATTTTGCTTATCGAACTTGCCTGCCTGCTTCTTTTCATAGTGACTATGGAGATACTGAATTTTATCTTTATTTTATCTGATATTATCTCAATTAGAAAACTCATTTGATTAGTGTCAGTATTCTGACTGATGATTTATTGATTTATTTTTAGTGGACTTCACATAACAGGAAAATTGCAAATTAAATTTGTCGCCTTAATATCGGAATCGCCTTGAGCTCAATTCGTTTACCTATAGATATTTAACGGCTATATATGTACATTACCTCACAAGTTATCTAATTGATTGAGTGACTGATTATTGGTCTACTGATATTATTGCTGCCACGGGATTAATTTAATTTAAGTTTGATCACTTCATTTATACCTGCATATATTTGCCCGCTAAACCTATACATATGTACCTGACCGGTTATCACTTTGAATTCGGATAAAGCTACTTTAGTAAGATATTTCTTATTTATAGTGTTTCATCATTGACTTTGTGAAGTCAACGTTTAGTTAGAATTATTTGAAAAGAAGAGCAATATTAATGATAAAAGGCATAGATTAAAACGCAGTATCTTATTTTGCTTTGATTTAACATTCTAAAAATATAGGTTAATTATATTAAACTAACCATAACCTAAAATTAATTTGGGATATGATTGTCCTGAAAGTGTTTGTGTAAGTTTTCATATATAAATAAATAAGTTATATGGAATCTTGATGTTTATTTAGGTAAATTGCAGTCAAAATAACAACTAATTCGTGTATCCACAGTTTTTCATCGTTCTTATACAGGGTATTTTTCTATTTGTTTTACCCTATTTTCAAGGATAATTAATCATTGACAAATTTCTAGTAAGAAAAATTAGTGGCGCCCGCACATAACTGCAAAGGCCCCATGCCGCTGAGTAAACCTGGCATATGGATCGCCCAATGGGCCATTAATAAATTTAATAAGGTTACATATCTGGCAGCCAACGCTTAAGGCTTGTTGCAACTGTACTCTGAACTGCACAGGTGTTTCTATTAAAATTAAAATAGTGCTTTTATGAAAATACTAGGCAAATATTGTGTGTGGTTTTTTCGAGGTATAGATATTCCAGAAATGTTTGAATTTTGTTTAAAGAGTCTTTGGTTTATGGTATACCAAAGGAGAGGTAAGCATAAAAGTATTGAGGTGCATATCAAGTTTTACTATACATATTCACAAATACTAAAATGATCTTGGGAACTAAAAAACTGTCGACCAATTGAGTTATTCTACATATATACGGTATCATTTGGAGCACGCAACATGTAAGCTGCATTGCATTTCTCACATGTGGAAACCTTTTTCCGGCAACGTTCATACCAATTTGTTTTCTGCTAAATATTGTAAACGAGCAATACTATCATATCCAGAATCTGCATTTCCAAGTTACGATTGCCTTGATCTTTTTTCAAACATTGCTGTTAAACATATCACATTTGTTATCATAATAAAATTTAATATTAAATGCACCCGTTCACAATTGGTTACTGCATGCAAAAACCCTCGCATTACCATCACTGCCCTGAAGTTTGGATGCAATTTCAACTGAATTTGCAAAATTTGTTTTCCTCACTTGACATATTTCAGAAGAATCATAGAAACTTGGAAATACACCCAGCTCCTATGCCTTATTTTGAATTTGAATGGTGCTAAACTTTTAGAACAAAAAGTAATTTCTATTCAGCTCGGAACATAATTCCGCTATTCTCCCGATATATTTCTAGAAGCACTTTACTTGGGCCTAATTAAATAAAGTTAACATTTTCCAACTGCCGTATACTGTATTAAAATAGATAGGAACTTTTAAGTGATAATGCTTTGCCGGAAACTTCAAACTAGTCCATTGTAATTATTCCACGAGAATAAATACGAAATGTACTTTTACCTTTCCATTTTTGTTTTTTAAATCATCTGGTTTAGTCGCTTTTTAATTACAGCTTTGAAATTCGGACGTATAGCTGTTTTGCAGAAAATTCAGGTTTTGAGTTACGAGGAATCCTCCACAAAAAGTACAAAATTTACTTAATGACCATCAATCATGATCAGGTTAATATAAGACAATGTATTAGTAAATGGTTGCTAGTAAAGGGGAATGTTTAATTTAAATACAAACACGATAAATGATAGTAAAACGGAAAATTTTTTTTACAATTATTTAAAATAAAAAAATATTATGTTTTTTCTGGACAGTACTTGCATAAAAAGATTCTCGTTCCCTTAGCAGAAACCTTTTTTAATTATGGGATGGATTCGTGCAATATCACATAGTTCCACTCTCCACTAGGTTAAAGGTAAACAGCAGGAATAAACATGTGCGAACTCCGAACAAACATTAACCATAACAAACCTTGAAGATAAAAACATTATTCTTATAATTACCTAAAAAAAAATTTGTTAAAATACTGTTTACATGTATTAAAAGAAGGTTGAATCTCCCGCTAATAACGAAAAACATCTTTACCGCGACAATTAACTTTAATATACGATAAAATAAACAGTATTTGGTTATTTAGAAACCATATTTTTTGGTTATTTGATAACTTAGCTGCTCTTTGTAAGAATATGAATAAATAGGAATGCTTATTCTTACTACTGAATAGAAATTTGATAGTGTGATTAATGCCTCTTTTATTTGAAAACTCCTTTCCCACGTCTGCATGTAAATACTTATGATTACACGAATATGCCGCCAAAAGCGATAGCAAATGCATACACATTTATTACAGCTCTATTATATAATTAATTCATAAAAGCGGTTGGATGCCATGGAACGGGGGACCAAAAGCCAATACTATTTAATGACTATTAGTCGCTCAGTTACTCTTTACAATTATAGGTTTATATAATATATTCTAATTAGGTTGTTGCATATAAAAAGTTGTACTAATAATATTGTTACATACTTTGTTTTTACCAATTGATTTTATAGTAATTTGAGCTTTCTTAGAATTTGCAAATTTTTCGATAATGACAACTCAAAAAACATTAGAAGCTCAAGCACTACGAAAATTATTTTCTATGTATTTAATAACTATGTCGAAACCGGAAGTTTTGAAACATGTAGAATTATCTGGATGCACGCTAGATTTGCAGAAAATGTAAGTATATTGTACTAATGCCGAATAATTATTAAAATGGGCTCAATGATAAAACGTATTATATCAAAACTCATACTGTACGCTGAAACCGCACAAATATTTATATTGCAATTAAAATAACGCTTTTATAAAAGTACTAGGCATAATATACTGTGTATTTATTTCCTTTTAAGTGTATTGATATTCTAGAGTTTTGATTTTTATATAATGAGTCTTCTAGAAATCTAGCTTATTGTATCCCAAAAGTAAAAGGTAGGGATATAAGTAGTAGTTGAGTTGCATACCAAGTCTTTATTGTACATAATCTCAAAGACTACAAAGGTGTAAAGAACTAAAATACTTTCTATAAATTAAGTTATTATCTAATATGGTATGTTTTAAAACACGCGATATGTATTTCTCACTTGTGGACACCTTTATCTGATAACGTTCATATATATTTGTTTCTATTTGAATATTGTATACTGAACAATACTATCATATCTAGAATTTGCATTTTATAGTTGCGAAGATTTTAATCTTTTTCCAAACATTGATTGGTTGCCTTGGCAATTAAGACGATGCTTATCTCGATACCTCTTAAGATGCTAAATATATCACATTTGTTATCACAATAAATATTAAGGACACCTGATCACAATTATTCACTATATGGAAATATCTTCAAACCCTCACAACACCTCCACTGCTCTAATGTTTGTATGCAATTTGAACTGAATTTGCAAAATTTGTATACCTAACCTGACATATTTTACAAAAATCATAAAACACGGATTTACAGCTGAAGGGCTCCTATGCCTAATTTTGAATTTGAATGGGGCTAAACTTTTAAAACAAAAAGTAGTTTCTATTCAGTTCAGAACATAATTTCGTCATTCTCCCAATATAGTTCTAGAAGCACTTTATTTAGACCTAATTAAATAAAGTTTACCATTTCCAACTTATGTTCAGTGTATATTAAAATAAATACGAACTTTTACCTGATAATGCTTTGCCGGAAACTTCAAACTACCCACATTTTAATTATTCCACGGAAATAAATACGCAGTGTATTTTTACCTTGCATTTTTGTTTTTTGAATCATTTAGTTTTGGCGTTTATTTTAGCTCTTGAATTCGGAAGTATAGCGATTTTGCAGAAATGTCAGCTTTTTAGTTACGCGGAATCCTCCAAACAAAGTACAAGATTGGATAATCATCAATCATAATCAGGTTAAAATATGATAACACAGTAGCAGATGCTTGCTAGAAACCGGAATTTTTTTATTTAAATACAAACACGAAAAAGGATGATAAAACAGACAAATATTTTTAGAATTATCTAAAAAAAAAACTATTGTCTTCTCTGGACCGTACTTTCTCAAAACGTTTCTTGTCCTTGAAGCAGAAACCAAGATGAGACCAAATCTTCTATCTTTCTCACTTTCCGGATCAATTCGCACACAATCACATAGTTTCACTTTCCAATAAGTTAAACATAAAATGTTATTATTTATAGCAGGAATAAACATATGCGAACTCGGTTCAAAAATCATGTTACGGAATTGTTTAAATTACTGTAAGAAAACTTTACCACAAAAATATTATTATTTTAGACAAATCATAAAAACTCTACATAGCTAATATTCAGAAAAACATAAAGAATAATTTCCTATCAATAACAATAAACATCTTTGCCTCGGTAATTAAGCTTAGTCTGCTATAAGATAGAACGTATTTAGTTATTTAGAAAGTATTTTTTCCTGTTATGTGATAATTCAGCTGCTCTCTGTAAGCAATATGAACAAATAAGAACAGTTATTCTTACTACTAAACGAAAATTTTAAAGTGTGACAAATGCCGCCTTTTCGGAAACTCCTTTCCTAGGTCTACATGTAAATTCTTATGGTTTTTTTACAGGAATATGCCAAAAGCGATAACAAAGGTATGCACATTTATATTGCAGCCATATTATAAAGCTGATGAATTAAATCGGTTGGTTACCACGGACCGAAGGGCCAAAAGCCAATACTATTTTATGACTATTAGTTGCTCAGATGCTCTCCTAGTTTTAAACTCGTCAATTTGTTTCCGTTGAGGTTTATATAATATATTTTATGAAATATTCTAATTAAGTTGATGCATATAACAAGTTGTGCTAATGATATTGTTACATACTTTCTTTTTACGATTTGATTCGAGCCTTGATTCTATAGGAATTTCAGCTAAATAGTTTTGCAGGATTTCCCATCATGAAAACTCTAAGAACATTAAGAGCATAAACACCCATGAAAATTGTCTCTTTAAATTTTGTGACTATGTTGTAACCGACAGTTTTGAAACTTCTGAATTATCTCGATGTACGCTAGAATTGCAGAAAATGAAAATGGATTGTACTGATGCAGAATAAGTCTATAATACTCTCTATGATAGAATGTATGCAATCGAAATTCATACTGTACTCTAAGACCGCACAAATATTTCTATTGCAATTAAAATAATGCTTTTATGAGAGTACTAAGCATACACCGTGTATTTCAATTTAAACCCATTGGCGCCCGGAATAATTTATTGTTTTTTTTTTATTTTAATCCAACATCACACTTTGTACACATGGTTCTACCAAAAGATTTACAGGCTTTACCAGCACAAGGGCTGGTAAAGCCTGTAATTGCATATAGCAAGTTATGAGAACGCTAGAACACGGATATTCCCATGAGAACCGCAGCTTCAGCACATTTATACTTCTCACAGACATGTTATAAATATATGTCAAATGCATTATTAAACATTCTTATTATAACTACCATATTGTAATAACGATCTCCGTCGAATAGAAATTGTCGTTTTAAAAAGTTGTACATTCTAACATTCAAGTTAACTGGCGCAGTCGGTAGGATTGTATCGAAACGGTTCAAATCAACAAAAATCGTGACGAGAATCGGTGTCTTTTAAGACTTTATTCGAACAACAACCTCTTTCATGTGCAACAGAAGAAAAACAACGATTTTGAAGACGGACCAGGACGAGGACAAGCATCGCCAACCCCTGGACAACTCGAGAACAACAAGGACAAAAATCGCCGAATTGGATTCACCCCGTCGAGGACAGCTAGGACAAAAATCGCCGAACTGAACTCACCCCATCGAGTACAACAAGGACAAAAATCGCCGAGTTGGACTCAACTACACATTAAGACCCTAGGATAGGATGAAGATAGGAATATTACTGTAAGTTGCATGCTTTTGTTCAATTTTCCATGTTCCATGCATTTCCAATTTTATTTATAAGTGTATAGTATTTTTAAATGTAATCATTTCTTCTATCAAAGGAATCCAATTTATTACTATCTCTATAAGATTTAAGGAATAACTTTAATGTCAGACGTAGATGATCTGATAGAATAATTTGTAAATAATTTAGTACCACATAATATTAGTAATCCACAAAATATTGCGGAAACGCAGTTTTCAGAGCAAACACCAGAAATAGTTGATACACCTCGTACTCAAATAATTCAACCAGCTAGATTTAATAATACAAATATGGCTGTAAATTACCAATTGCTTAAACTTTACATTGATATCGTACCACAATACAGCGGTGATCCAAACACCCTAGGTATTTTTATCGAAAGTGTGGAAAACCTTAGAACGGCTTTTAACACACAAGATGCAAATTTAAATACTTTTCTTTTAAGAGCAATTATTGGCAAGTTAACCGGTAGAGCATTAACACTTATTGGTTCTAGGATTGAATTAACAACTCGGGATTTAATTAAAGACGCTTTAAAACTTTCTTTTGGTGACCAAAGAAATATCAATTGTCTGGTACAAGATCTGATTTCTCTTTATCCTCATAAAACCGAAACACCATACAATTTTGGCATGCGTGTGCAAGACGCAAGTAGTCTAATTATTTCTAAACTTAATCAAAGTGATGATTTTTCTACAAATGAAAAAATGACGTATATGCAAAGTTATGATAATTTAGCTTTAAAAACTTTTATCAAAGGCCTTAGTGGTCAATTACAAAATAATATTCGCTTAAGAAATCCTGACTCTTTAGAGAAAGCAATGTCGCTAGTTATCGAAGAAGAAAACTTTATGTATAATCAAAATAGATTAAGTAACTTAAACACACAATCTTTTAAAACCAATCAAAGAATAAGACCACTAAACACAGGACAGACTAACCATAAAACTAACTACCAATCGAACTCTTTTAAACCTTTTCCAACATTCAATAACAGGCCGAACTTCGGTAACACAAATTTCCAATTACCGTCACGCATCCCACAACCACAAGTTGGATATTCAAATTTTCAAAATCCAATTAATGCACCCAGACCAAAATTCGGAAACCATAACTTTCCAAATAACTTTGTTAGACCGACATTCTCAGGTCAATTTAATCAAAGACCAATGCCTTTCATGCAAAACCAACCTTACTTCAATCAAATGAGACCTAATTTTCAGGCCAATTCTCAATTTATGTGAAAACGATCAGATTACTTGCATCGAGGGATCGTCAACTGTAGTAGATTCCGGGAACGAACTTGATAACGGAAACGTACATTTTCGCACGGACTCAATGCAAGATTCAGCAACTTAATATCGCTTAATTTAAATAAAGCCAATTTACCATATGTATATATTCCCGAATTAAAAGCAAATTTTCTCCCAGACACTGGTAGCTCTCGTAGTATTATCAGTCCGGAATTAGCATATAAATATTTTAAAAATAACATTTTTAATGAAGACTTTAACATTGAAACCGCCCATAATATTTCATATCACCATGAAGCAGTTTTGTTACCTATTTTTAAAATGTTTAATGTAAATGAAACACATAAATTTTACCTTTTTAAATTCAGTGAAAATTACGACGGATTAATCGGTACAGACTTTTTAAAGCAAATAAAAGCCTCAATTAACATTGATAGAAAAATATTAAGTACGCCAAAAGCCATAATAAAAATTATATATGATCCTGAAGAATATACCGAATTTAAAAATGATTTAAAATTAAATAACCATATTGTAATTATTGTTCCACCTAGAACGGAAAAAGTTTGTAATATCCCAGTAAACATAAAAGACGGGATAGGTCTAATCGTTCATTTAATTTTTGCTAAGAACGTAGAGTCACCTCGCGCTGTAGTAAACGTAAAAAACTTTTGCGCTTTTACCACCGTTACTAATTCTGACGAACGTGAAGTAGAAATAAAACTACATACACCCTATGATATCGAACCATTAAAAATCTCTGAAGTAAACTTTATAGAAAAAATGGAAACCGAAGAAGTCATTAATGCAAATCTAGATAATATTCTAAAGTCAAATTTAAAAAACATTCGACTAGATCACTGTAATACTGAAGAGAAAAACGCAATTAGAAAACTTTGTCTTGAATATCGCGATATATTCTATTCTGATAAAATTCCATTAACTTTTGCTAATGAAGTTAGACATAAAATCAAACTCACAGACGAAACTCCAATTTTTACGAAAACATACAGGTATCCAGAAATTCATAGAAAAGAAGTAAAAACTCAAATTCAAAAAATGCTTGATCAAGGAATTATCCAAAATTCTTGTTCACCTTGGTCATCACCCATTTGGGTAGTGCCGAAAAAAATCGATGCCTCAGGCAAGCGTAAATGGAGATTAGTCTGCGATTATAGGAAACTTAACGAGAAAACAATTAATGATAAATATCCATTACCAAATATTAATGATATGTTAGACAAACTAGGTAAAAGTCAATATTTTAGTACAGTAGATCTTACAAACGGGTTTCATCAAATAGAAATGCATCCCGATGATGTACAAAAAACTGCCTTTTCGACCGAAAACGGTCATTATGAATATAAAAGAATGCCATTTGGGCTTAAAAACGCGCCTTCTACATTCCAACGCGTTATGGATAATATATTGCGTGGCTTACAAAATGAAATATGCGCAGTATACCTTGACGATATTGTTATCTTTTCAACATCTCTACAAGAACATTTAACACACTTAAAAACTATATTCGAACGTCTTAGAAAAGCTAATTTGAAAATGCAGTTGGACAAGTGTGAATTCTTACGAAAGGAAGTCGCATACTTGGGTCAGTCAACCCCTGAAGGAGTTAAACCCAAACCGGACAAACTTTATGCAATAAAACACTTTCCAATCCCAAAAACAGAGATTAAAAGCTTTCTCGGATTAATCGGTTATTACCGCAAATTTATAAAAGACTTCGCGAAAATTACCAAACCCTTGACCTTATGTTTAAAAAAGAACGCAAGCATAAAAATTCAAATCAAATCAAATCAAATCAAAATATGCTTTATTGTTATTAACAGCATGTGTGTAAACAAAGCAAATAAACAAAGATCATACAGAATAATAAGCGTAGTAATAATTAAATTTCGAATAAAACACTTAACTAGTACTTAATAAAGTCAAGTAGTAAAAATACAATTACACAAAATAAAGTAAAATAACAAAAACAATTGAATATATAAAAAACATAGAGATTAAAAAAGGACTTGTTAAAAAAACATACATCTAGTCATAAAAGTAATAAATCCTATAGTCAAATATTAAAACTTAAAAGCAAACATCATTTAAGGACTAACATTCCACAACAATGACAGCAACAACAAAAAAAACTCTACATTCATACTTAGAAACAAGATTATGTATTCAAAACCACTCATCTGCATATTAAAATATATCATTATAAAATTCTTGGACATCATAATAGGCCCTCCCAACAAACAACTTTTTTACTTCCCTTTTGAACCGCTGTCCCCCAGAAATCTCCCTAATGCTAACTGGTAAATGATTAAACAGCTGACGTCCATTAAAAACAATGGAGTCATGTACCTGGGTGGTTCTGGGAAGAGGCAATATCATCTTATATGTTTGTCGCGTCGGATAGATGGAAGTGTTCACATTTAATGTGGCCCTATACTTTTTATGTATTAGGGACACTGTTTCCAATATAAACAAAGATGGGAGTGTTAAGATCTTGTTTGCAATAAAAAGTGGTCTACATGTAACACTTGTCTTGGCTTTGTTGATGTATCTAACTGCTCTTTTTTGCAAGATAAATACTGTATGAATCAGCTGTTTAGCACAAGAACCCCAAAAACATATTCCATACCGTAAATGGGATTCTATTAATGCAAAATATGCCTGTCTTGATATATTTTTATTAAGTTCATTGGAAATTATCTTTAATGCAAAACAATTTGATGATAGCTTTTTATTTAGATTTTCAATATGATACTCAAATTTTAGTTTGTTGTCTATCAGCAAACCTAAGAATTTATTTTGAGGTGTGTCAGTTAATAACTGACTTTCTAAAAAAAGTGACTCCAAGCTGCATTTGAAAAACATAATGTTGGTTTTAGAAATATTTAAACATAGTTTATTTGCATCACACCACAGTTCCAGTAAGGAAATGTCATGACTGATGATTTCAGCCAAATCTTTATTTTCGGTGCCGCTCCACAAAATTGTAGCATCATCCGCAAACAATGTAAACCTTCCATCTATTTCAATGCTTGCGATATCGTTAACATAAAGCAAAAAGAGAATGGGTCCCAGAACCGAACCCTGAGGTACGCCGCTGTTTAAAACTTGCTGTTCTGATACAACCCCATTGTAAGATACAGACTGGATCCTATTGTTTAAATAAGACTCAATCCAGCTTAGTCCTCTACCTCTGAACCCATAGATTTCCAGCTTGCGCAACAGTATCCCGTGATTGACGCAGTCAAAGGCTTTTGTCAAATCACAGAACACTGCCGCGGCAACCTGTCGATCATTTATGCTCAGGTAAAGGCCCTCTAGGAAATTAAATATTGCATCGCAAGTGTTTTTCTTTTCCAGAAAGCCAAATTGTGTGGGACTCAAAATATTTTTTCCTCCCACAAAGTTCATCATTTGCCGTTTAACCACTTTTTCCACTATCTTAGATAGTGTTGGTAGTAACGCAACCGGTCTATAGTTTGAGGGGCTTCCTTCATCCCCACCCTTATACAAGGGAATAATGTTAGCTCTTTTCAAACAGCAGGGGAAAACTCCAGCAGCAAAAGAGTAATTTATAGCCTCGGCCAAAATCATAACTGCATTTTGAGGGAGTGTATTAAAAATTTTAGACGAGATACCATCCCACCCTGGCGCCTTTTTACTGTTTAATTCTAAAATTATTTTTTTAATTTCATGCTCATTGGTTGGTGAAAAAAAGAAGGTTTCTTGTACAAATTTATTTCTTAAAAAAGTCTCAAAGCTTGTATCACATTTTATTTGACTTGCTAAGTTTTCGGCTATACTTGAGTAAAAAATGTTCAGATCATTAGCATTTAGTTTATAATCTAAAGACGTTTTGCTAAATTTCTTCCCCCGAAGTTCATTAACAATCCGCCAGGCTTCCCTTTGTTTGTTAGAAGAAGAGCCAAGTCGGTTTTCATAATACAGATGTTTAGCTGCCTTTACAATTCTGCGATATATTGATTTATAATTATTGAAATAATTTACAAAAAACTGATTATCCATATTAAACTTTCTTATAAAATGCAGAGATCTTAAATTTTTTGCCGAAACTTTTATTCCCCTAGTTATCCAACATTTCTTTAATTTTTGTCGTAAAGGTTTTAATGGAAAACATGCATTAAAATGTCTGGCTAAAAGAGCGTGGAAACTTGCCAATGGATCCTCACACCTCAACACACTACCCCAATCTTCCCTAATGGTCAGTTGCGAAAACCTATCAAAATTTTTTCTTGTAAACAGTCTACCCCGTCGTCTTGTTTTCGCCTTCCTTCCTTTATTTAAAGAAAAAATACAGCACACCAACTCATGATCGGATAGTGCACTGTTTGTTACATTACATTTAACCTCTTTCTCGTCAAAATTTGAAATAACATAATCTATCAGTGTTGAAGAATGTGACGTCACGCGTGTAGCTTTGTCAACATGCAGATACAAGCCATAAGAGTTGATAAGATTATGCAAAGTAATTGTATTGATGTCCCCAGTTGCTAGAGAATCTAAATTAAAATCACCACAGACAATTATACGTGACTTAGAGGGAAGAACGGAAATGGCCAATTCCAGTTTTACCAAAAATTCATGGACATTGCTAGATGGTGCGTGATAAATACATAAAACATAAATATTTATACTTTGACTATAAACAGCACATAACTCAAATATACTTTCTTCCTTGCAATCGTCAATATTATTAATTACTTTAAATAAATATGATGAATAAAAGTCCTCATGAATTAAAATGGCTACGCCGCCATACCCTGTTGTTCGGCAAAATATATCCAAAACAACATAATTTCTTAAAACTAATTGTTCTTGAGGTTTCAACCAGTGTTCACAGATCAATACAATTGTAGGGTAGTTCAAACTATCTAATAAAATACTTAAATCATCCAACTTATTTCTAATAGACTGCACATTTATTAATGCTATGGAGAAACAGTCACTATTACTATTGGATCTAAAAAACTTGTATTATGGTTTGTGTTTGACGGATTATTTTCAGAAGGAACAGAACTTTCAGAAACAGAATCCTCAGAAGGTTCAGAAACAGAATTTTCAGAAGATTCAATTCTGTTACACTGTTTTGACTGATTAACAATATTATTGATGACAATTACATTCTAGCTTTTAATACGTGTAAAGATTTATTAATGAACTCTCCTATTTTAAAATACCAAGATTTCTCTGAAAAGTTCATATTAACCACGGACGCGTAGAATATCGCCCTTGGCGCTGTACTATCACAAGGACCTATAGGATCAGACAGACCAATAGCATTCGCCTCTCGAACTTTAAAGGAATCGGAGCAAAATTACAGTACAATAGAAAAGGAATTATTGGCAATTGTTTGGGCGTGTAAGTATTTTAGGCCGTATCTTTTCGGAGGAAAATTTACAATTTTCACCGACCACCGCCTACTAGTCTGGCTTTTTAACTTACGAGAACCAAATTCTAAGCTTATTAGATGGCGACTTAAATTAGAAGAATTTGACTATGATATAATTTATAAAGCCGGGAAAACTAATACTAATGCCGATGCATTATCACGCGTACAAATTAACATACTAGAAAATGAATCCCTTATCGTTAATCCTGGAGACATTGACAACGTGGCTCTAGAAACCTTAAGACATATGGCAGAAACTCTATTAGATACTAACGAATATTCAAATACTAATAACATACCCTCTACTAGCCAAAATTCTGAAAAACTTAAAATAATATCCGATATTACACTAAAAGAAAGAGATCAATCATATTGTGACACGCAACACTCGACTTTTAACGAGACTACAAATAATGGAATAATAATCTTAGACGAAATGATTAATAACCAAATTTTAGTCTTTCCATGGCCTCACCAAAAATCAAAAGTAGAACAAGAAAACTATCAACATCACAAAATAATTACTTTAAAAATTCCAGAAAACAATGAAAATTTAGTTTTTGAATTTTTACGTGAATATACAACCTCAGGAAAAACATATTGTATGTATTTTCACATTGAAAAACTATATATTACCTTTAATAAGGTATATTTTGAAAAATTCTCAGAACGTGGTCCCAAACTTCTTAAATGTACAAAGCTAAATAATGCAATCAAAGACCACGAAGAACAAATTATGCTTATAAAAAATCATCATGAGGGAAAATCAAACCATAGGGGTATAACAGAAACAATCGAATATCTAAAAAGAAACTATTACTGGATAGGACTCAAAGAAACTGTCTCAAATTACATAAATTCTTGTGAAACTTGTAATCGTACGAAATACGCTAGACAAAAACCGTATACACCCCTAATACTAACCGAAACGGCATCTAAGCCTTTTGCAATTGTACATATAGACACTTTCACTTTTGATAACCATAATTATCTAACCTTAGTTGATGCATTTACAAAATTTGCGCAAGTCTATCGTATAGAGGGAAAAACAGCAATTCACATAAGCAAAGCCTTAATAAAATATTTCACAAGCTTTGGCATCCCTGATAGATTTATTTTAGATAATGGTTCTGAGTTCAATAATGAAACAGTAAAGGAAATTTTAGCCTTACACAAAATTAAAATTCACTTTACAACCCCATATCACCACGAGTCGAATGGTATTGTCGAAAGATTCCTTTCGAGCATTATCGAACATTTACGCATATTATTAGAAACACACCCAAATGACAAAGACAATATAATGGAATACGCCGTAATCGCTTATAATAACACCATTCATTCCACAACCAAATTTACGCCCTTTGAACTTACGTTTGGGCATACGAACTTAAGAGACCCACATGAAATATTCATCCCCGAGATGTTCTACTCAGACTATGCCGAAAAGCATAAGGAAAAGCTTAAGCATGTCTATGAAAAAGTAAACAATATAATAGAAACTCATAAAGAAAAAGTGTTATCCCGCAGCAATACAAAGGGAGACACCAATGAAGAATTTAAATTAGGTCAAACTGTTTTTAAACAAAACCCCAAAAATAGAAATAAAAAATGTAATAGGTTTCTAGGACCTTTCAAAATAACCCAAATTCTTGAAAATAATAAAGTAGAAATCACTAACAAAAATAAATCAAAGAAAGAAACTATTCATATAAAAGAATTAAGGAAACCTAAACTTGTTGCAGGTACCTCATATGCGGATACACCACAGCAATGACCTACCCTAAGTTCCACGACCTTAACCACAATAATCCGGGACTACTAACACTCAAATTAGGTAACGCACAAAATAAAATAGATCATTGGTCATTTATACAAATATTCGATTTATCAAATATAATTGACGAATTCCTTTCCCCTAATGGATATTTTATGACATTACAAAAATCATTTTCCAGTAACACTACCAAAACTGGCTATAAATCAGAATTTGCGAACTTTCGTCATTTAATATTATCTTTAGAAAATAAAATAAGAAGACAAATATACCAATTAAACCCAGTACTAAAAACGAAACTCTCTAGAAGAGGACTAATTGACGGTCTAGGATCTATAATAAAATCCATAACCGGTAATCTGGATCAAAACGACGCCTTAAAATATGAAAACGCGATAGAACGACTTTCTAACAATCAAATGAAAATAAAAACATTAGTCAAAGACCAAATAACATTACTAGATAAATCAATCAATACTTTTAACAAATCAATGCAAATATTCACGAATAATCAAATTAAGCTCCAAAGCAGAATATTATTAATCGAGCAAACTCTTAGAACAATAGAAATCAGAGACTTAAAATACAATCAATATTTCAATATTCAGATTGCAATTTTACAAATAACTTCAGCTTATCAGGAAATTTATGACATCTTAGAAAGAATAGAAGTTGCCATAACTTTCTCTAAACTGAATACATTCCATAACTCAATGATAGAACCAAAGGAATTAGTAGAAGAAGTAGAATTAATAAGTAAACATCTATCTAACAAAAAACTCCCATTCGAGTCAAAACTAGAAAATATTTTATTATTTGAAAAAACAATAAATATTAAAAGCTACTCAAAAGAAAATAGAATAGTATTTCTATTGGAAATTCCGATAGTAGAGAATGTAAGTTATGATTACTGTCACTTATATGCTCTCCCTGTTATTCAAAATAATTCATTTTTCCTTACCTCACACCAATCAAAACACCTTACCCTAAACGAACAAAACTACATGCTATTCGACGAAGGATGCCTCCAAGTCAGTCCAGAAGAATACATTTGTCAAGAAACAAGTCCAGTCCAATTAAACAAGGAAGGCGCACCCTGCGAAGTACAATTATTAAGCTTCTCCAAGGACTCTTCTAATTGTGAACTTTTACCTGTTCATACCACCGATATGAAAATTCAAAAAGTAGAAAGTCATAAGTGGATTGTTATATCTCCTAATGTTGTTATTGCAAAACAAAAATGTGGTAACGATCGCGAAAATAAACTATTAAATGGAACTTTCTTAATTGAAATAAACACAAACTGTGAAGTTCAAATCGATAGTGTACAAATAAAAACTTACCAAAATTCCCAAAAAATGTACAAAATCGTAGAACTACCAAAACTACAATTTAAAACTTCAAATTATCACCTTGGAGAAAGTGTAACAAATTTTAAACCATTAAAAATCAAGAATGTAAACCTAGACGAATTGAAACATCTTAAAAGCGCCCTAGATTCCCAAAATCAAGAATTAGACACTGTATCTACAAAGGATATCTATGGACCTTATGTTTCATTTAGCTTTTGGTCAATAATAATATATTTATTGATTACAGTTATAATCGTCATTTTTGTTGTCATACGACTCAGAAGAGGTCTCAGAAGAAATCGACCACCAACTACCCGTGACGTAGCTGTCCAAGAGGTCCAGACGAACGTCGGTTTCCCGAACTAACCACTACCCCGTAGGCTCCCTCTAAAGGTGGAGGAGTTATGAGAACGCTAGAACACGGATATTCCTATGAGAACCGCAGCTTCAGCACATTTATACTTCTCACAAAAATGTTATAAATATATGTCAAATGCATTATTAAACATTCTTATTATAACTACCATATTGTAATAACGATCTCCGTCGAATAGAAATTGTTTTTTTAAAAAGTTGCACATTCTAACATTCAAGTTAACTAGCAACATAGTGGTGCATACCATCATAACGAATGGCTGCAAGAAAACTCCTGGAAGTTTTTTTAGAAGCGTCACCGTAACGCGCCGAGTATGCCTATACTAATTCTCTTCTATACTGTAAATTTGTTATAGATTTATTCTATGTTGTTGTGAAGGATTCTACAAATTTTTGCCTTTTTCTCCACTTCAATGTACGCTTTTCGGAAAATAGAGCCGCTTCGGCTCTACTAGTCCCAGGGTGTAAACAGCACAGTAAAAAGCGACTTTTGCCGCATAGAGTTAGTAATCAGTATATTTTTGCATCATCCTTTAAATTCCAATACATATATTTTGATGGAAGGTTATTATACCTGCTTAGAATTAGAATAGCCAGAAAACTTTTAATTTCGGCTGTTGTAATTTTTAGATCGAGCTGGTTTAAAAACTTGCATATTTTTGGATCTCTTCAATAAACTCATTGTCAAAAAATATCTGAAATATATCGGTACATGACAAGTTCTCATACTGGAAATAATTTCAGCGATTGAAGGTGGATGTTCGTCAGGTGCGGTCCAAGTGTCAATACTTTTGCTATTCATTCGAGTGTTGTCTGTCAGTTTGATTTCCGTAGGTGCCCGGTGCCCGTAGCAATCGCAGAATATTCGTCAGTCTTAACGTTAGTCTCAATAAATATTTGGTTCCTTGATTAGCAATATTTTGGTCGGCATAAACCATATTCAAAGTTTCGGACAAAGTTAATCCTTCCCTGAACTAACCCAAACTAACCCCATATTACAGTGATCGAATTTGGTATCACCGACTTTTGGATTAGGTATGTTACTTTTAAAAATTGAGTATAATATATAACAGCCTAGCTAAATATTCTACTGCTTGTACTGAAAAAGTCAATGGAATAATTTTACTTACGTAAAATATCCATGGTTTTTCGATATTGGAAAATGTCTAAATATAAGTATTTACTGGGGTGCATACAGAGCCTTATTATACCTATTCACACAGACGACAAAGATGTAAGAAATTAAACTGTTGATAAATTATTAATTTATTGCCTTGGAGTACCGTAAAATGTGGCGAAATTGATAATTTTAAAAATGTTTATGTAACTTTTTTTTTAACATAGAATGTAGTTATTGCATGAAAAATACAACTGTATGCGTGAAACATAGACAAACAAACTATGTTATATTAAAGACAAAATTTCCTTATATTTTTCAAAATCAAAAATATTTTTGTAGCTTATCAACTTTATACTCTAAGTGAGGCGACTTTGATAGCCCCAGTGAAATTCAGTTAAGTGATATGTCTTTAGGTAAAAGGTGTCAATGCCCCCCCGTTTTAAATTCTGCTCGGCAGTTTTAAAGTTATACTTCATTAAAGTTTGGGGGTGACTTTGATAGGTAATTAAAATAAAAGAGGGTTTATTTTAATAATGTTTTATTATAAAACTAGTCTTAAATCGAATTAACTGTTTAAACAAAGTTTGAATATACTTCCAAAACAACAAAATACAAAATTGTTACATTTTGAAAACAGTGTTGATTATGATTTCTTATACCAAAGTCATTCTAAAATCTAAGGAACAGAAAATAAATTCTAAATATTAAATAAACAAAACATGAAATTATTAAATAATGATGCGTGTTTAAATTTCTAAAACATCAACCCTTTTATTAAATTCAAATTCCTTTGTTTCTCCATTTTCTGTTGGAAGTCTGAATAGGATATGGTGCTTAAATCTTTTTCGACCAATTTAAACACTGTCTTTTCATTATTTGTAGATTTTAGCCCCACTACGGTATACTCGTTTTCTGAGTATTATTCCTCTATCCTGCAAACATATTTAAATACCGTAGCCTTTCTCTTTTCTGACAAAAACTTGTTCCAAGTGTCATAAGATACATTTCTGGTGTTAAATATTCTACTTCGTCTGTTGCACTTGGGTCTTCATGGCTAATCGTACTTTCGTCTGACGGTACTGTCAAGTTTCTCTCAACGATTTCATCATCTGAGTCATCTGAGTGATTATTTGTAGCAACACTTTTTCCTGGAATAAGGTTAAGCCTGGTTTTTTTTCGATGTGGAGTTTCCGTATTGTTTCCAAACCGTTTCTCTTTTAGCAGGTTGGTTAAGCTGTTGTTCATTTCGTTAGCCGGATCATGTTCTAAGTCTGGAATTTTATCTAACACTTTAAAGCGATCTAATGGAAATAGGCCTGCTGCGTAAAATCCGTTTATCATATTTCTCTTAACGGCTGATAGCAAATGATCTCCTGGTTTATTCTGGGATTGTGACTCAACACTATCCAGTGCAGTTTTAAGTAGGGATGAAAACCTTTCTTTTGGAATACCTGAAGAAGACGTGTGTCTCATCTTAAATTTTAGCAAAGTTTTGCGCCACGCGACCTTAAAGGGCTTAAAGAATGCAACATCTAGTGGCTGGCATATGTGTGTCGAGTGCGGTACTAAGCAGACAAATTCTATATTATTTTGATGGCATAAATTAATTACTTCATCATTGAAGTGTGAAGCTAGTTTATCTCCGACAGACGCCTAGCATGGGGTAGGAACAGGAACGTAAACCAGTCCACAAACGTTACACTATCGATCCAACCATGAGATGTTCGATTAAATCTGCAACCTTGGGCGCAATATGGACTAGTACAACATGGGGCTCCTTCAATACCACCTTCCTTCCATGTGTTATTTAAATGCTCGCTCTTGTATATAACATATGGTGGAAGTAACGTTCCATCTGCCGCACCGCACATCATAATAGTGGTACAGCTTTTGGTTTACCACATTTTCGAGATATTTTATACCTCTGCTGTAGATAAGCCGACGAGATCCTGGGTCATCTCCCACATTGGTCTCGTCATAATTGAATACGTTGGCTGGTGGTGCCCCGTTTAAAGTTGTTGTCATATTATCAAAATATTCACTGACTGTCTGCTAACCTTTGCGCGCGCTCTGTTAATATTCCTCGAAACACGCTGTGAAGCGTTACATTTGTACCTACTTAAAAGGCTTAGAGCCCAATCTTTTCCCGGTAGTTTGTTTGAAAATTTTTGAACTACGCGACCTCTTTGATCCAAATATTTTTTGGCAAGCATCCGAAGTTCTAACAAATTCAGCGGAAATCCCCAACCCGAACATTGAAGAGCACAGTTGAGAATAGCTTCTTCCTCCAGTTTTGTAAATACAGTTTGTCCCCCAGCTTTACTTCTATGTTTTCCGTGGAACTTATTATGTAGAGTGCCATTATATTGTTTACTGGCCGCTAATATAGATATATTTCCATCAGCAATTTTTTCTAATGCGTCATTCAGTTGGGCATCCGTATAATTCCTATAGGATCGTGTGCCAGCCGTTTTCTGATACTCTCTCATCATCTAAGGCAAAAGAAAAAATAGTTAAGACCATGACAATGCAAAAGGGGTGACTTTGATACCTCACAAAGTCGCCCCCCTAGACGTATCAATGTCACTCCACTATCTATATCAAACTAACCCCACGTTACAATTTACAGAAAATTTGGGTTCATGATAAAAATGGCCTTGAATTGTATACGTTAATATTTGCAGAACAGGTGTACCTATTAACGTGCTATACATAAAACACGTGAAAATAACACCTTACCTTGGTGCAGGCAAAGTTATTTCAACTCCAACTTGATACCAAAAATTATGCTAAATCAAAACGTGCAAAAATTGAGGAATTTCGTACGCGGTTTCTCTCTACGATGCGTACTCAGTCGGCTTAAGACGTGCAAATATAAGACTAAGGTGGCGTGTCATCAGTTAAAATAGTGGGGGCAGACGTTTCTATCAAAGTAGCCTCCTGATATCAAAGTCGCCCCATTTTACGGTATGTATGAAACAAGCAACATGTAGTTGCATTGCATTTCTCACATGTGGACACCTTTCATAGGCAGCGTCCATATATATTTGCTTCTGGATGAATATTGTAAACTGCACAATACTATCATATCTACAATCAGCAATTTCAAGATGCGACGATTTGCATCTTTTCAAAACTTTGATTGGTTGCTTTAACAATTAAGAAGGTACTCATCTCAATATCAATCAAGATTAAAAAAATAAATCGAAATTTGTATCATAATAAGTGATGGACATCACCGCCACTGCTCTAAAGTTTGCATGCAATTTCAACTGAGTATGCAAAATATGTATGCTTAACTTAACACATTTCACAAGAATCATGGAAAGTCGGATTTGTAGCCAAAGGGCTCCTATGCCTCATTTTGAATTTGAATGGGGCTAAACTTTAAAACAAAAAGTATTTTCTATTCAGTTCGGGAACACAATTTCGTTATTCTCCCAATGTAGTTCTAGAAGCACTTTACTTAGGCCTAATTAAATAGAGTTAACCTTTTCCAATTGCGTTTAGTGTATTAAAATAAATACGAACTTTTAAGTGATAATGCCTTGCCGTAAACTTCAAACTACCCACATTATAATTATTCCAAAGGAGTAAATACGAGATGTATTTTACCTTTCCTTTTCTGTTCTTTGAGTCATTTGGATTAAGCGCTTTTAAATTACAGCTCTGGAATTCGGAAGTGCAGCTATTTTGCAATGTACATCATTGGATGACCATCAATCATAATCAGGTTAAAATTATATAAGACGGAATCAAATGGTTGCTAGTAAGCGGAATTTTTCAATTGAAATACAAACACGATAAAGGATGATAAAAAGAAAAATATTTTACAATTATTTAAAATAAAAATTTATTTTTTCTCTGGACTTTCTCAAAACGTTTCTCGTTCTCGGAACAGAAACCAAGATAAGACCAAATCTTCAATTTTTCTCAATTCCCGAAACAATTCGTTCACAATCACATAGTTTCACTTTTCACTAGGATTAAGATAAAAAGTTATTATTCATAGCGGGACTAAACATATGCGAACTCGGAACAAAAGCAATTTTATGGAATTGTTGAATTTACCGGAACAAACCTTGACCATAAAAATATTATCCTCTTAGTTAACTAAGAAAAAAAATCTACTAAATTAACATTCAGATAGATGGAAGAATAATTTTCTACCAATAACGATAAACATTGTTGTCTATACATTACTGCATTTAAGCACGCCACTGAACAAAGATGCAAGCCGCGAGATAATGTACATCTGCATGCGGCGGTTTGACGTTCCACGATTTTAGAATCGGCGATTTGGAATTCTCAACCGACAATAACCCAACCGACTTTCCAAATGCGTGAAAATTATCGCCTTTGATTGGTTGTGCACGATCGGGTGGGAATATCGAGCCCTGATGCGCGTCGGTAGAATTAAAATTAAAATGAGCTGCAGTTCAGATCAAGAAAAGAAAAGAAGCAAGAAATCACTTTAGGCCAGCGCCATCGTTGATCTTCAGGAATCCTCATGTATTTAGCCCCTAGCCCCATATCTCTGAGAAATGTATGAGTTTTCCCCAGATTTTTGGCTACTAGGGACCTAGCCATATTTTCGACATCTCGAAAAAGGAAGGGCTGGAGAAAGTTTACGGACCAGCGAAAGAAGCCCCGAAGCGAAGGAAAAGACATTGTAGGGCCAGCAGCCTCAACTGGTACCGAATCAACCTCCTACCGCATTTATTGAGTTTTCCTGCCATTTTACATTCTTAGGACGTGGCCGAATTTTCGACAATCTTGAAAAAAGGAACAACTCTGAAGAAAAAGGCATTGTAGGGCCAGCACTCTCAACTGCAGCCTTCTACCGAATTTACAGAATTTTTCGGAGTTTTTGGAACTTCAGGACGGAAGAATTTTAGGAGAAAAAATTTTTTAAGACAGAAGTTAAGTACTTGCAGAGGCCTTGTTAAGCGACCGAGTAGCAACAATTCTCCGAGACCTTAAACTGTAGTGCGCACCCTACAGCAACACCCGAGGTTAGTTGAAAGCACCTTGAGTCAGCCTACTTCTTTGAGTTCCCCCATTCACGCAAGTGCCTCTCTGGTCCTTCATATTAGTCGTAGTTAAACATTGGTCGAGAGTAAAGCGCGCCAACGCGACGGCTAGCTCGATTTCGAGAATTAGAGAGCCCCCTCACTCCCCCATATTTTAGCTACTCGGCCTACGGGTGAATTGTGAAAAGGCATAAGAGCCGAAAAAAATATATATTAAGGCTTAACCTAAAGAATTCGGGCGTACGGAAGGTAGCGAAGTTATACTGTTGCGACTGGAGTTTTCTCGAAAGAAGAATCAAAACCTATTCATCACTAGTTCGTATACCAAACAAAACCAGCACGGTCTCTGAACTGAGAGCCGTGACCGGGGAGTAGTTTGGCTAAAATACACAAATCCTACATTAATCCCCAAAAATTCCCCCCTGACGCAACTGCCTTACACAAAACATCTGTAAGAAACTGCCGAGCAGCATCTCACAAGTTGCCAGGGATTGGCATATAATACATAGCAAACACCCCCAAAAAGCCCCAAGAAAAAACGATTTTTCAAAAGCCCTCCATGAGCAACTTCCGTACGACCCGTCTTAAGGTGATCATAACCAAAAACTCCCGGCGAGCGCCTGACACCCTCAAAAGTCGATTTTAGTGTCATCCTCGTTAAATTCGTATGGAAATCGGCTCCGCAGAACCCTTAAGACTTTGAACGTGTTTTGAAAATGTCGCGTGCGGTTCGAGAAGCACCAAAAAACTAAAGATACTTATAGATATTAATTAAAATATCTTAAGTAATTAGTTAATAATTGTTCATTATGAAAAAAATCCAAATCAAACTTGTTTTACCAAAAATACTAGATGAGAGTTGAACTCTCCTAGTATATGTATAAAGGTTATCCAGTAAATTGGGGCCCATTTTAAGCTATCACTTGACATAAAGATTTATCAGAATTTGATTTCAACTATACAGGGTGTCCCAATTGTTCAAATTGATAATCATTAGAATTACAGATTTTTGTATAAGGCTTAGCCAAGATATGATTATGTTAGGATCGTAGATATTTTGTGTGACAGCTACTGACGACTACCTTTTGACAATCTTCCCCCTGCTAACCCCTTCTGGCACTTTGTAAAGACTTGTTATAATGATCCAGGTGAAAATTAAAATTTTGTTCATTGACATACAAAAAGACGAATAACCCAAAAATTAATCAAAAATAAAATAAATTTGAAAGCATCTCCTGCAAGCAGACTCCGCTGGGAATCTCTTCCCACTACCGCTGTTCTTCAAAGCAATTGATTAAAAACATTTCAGCCTCCTAAGGGAAAAAGTAAGCCGAAGTCTTGTTATAATTTTATATGAACTTTTGAGCAAATTTTGAAGTCCCCATATACATCAAGAATAGATGAAGATATGGTAATTCAATTTATAGAGCTTGAATGGAGTCTAGATTAATTCGTACTGACTTAAGGAATCTCTCATATGATGCCGCAGAAGTGGTATTATTGTTTTATGTCCCGAAAAAAGAGCTATTGCTGCGCTACCACAACGGCGGAGGCTATAGTGTTCAGCAAAATAATTTAAGGCTTCCTATTATAGCTTTACGATGAACATATCTTCGGTTCATCCGAACTATTTAATATCAATGAGAGCGGTCTTTCTACAGTCGCAAAAATATTTGGACAACTGAGTAAACATCAAGCATCAGTTGAAATTGCTCTAAACGGATTTGCGAATGCTGCTTAAAGCCTTTAAATCAAAATGTGTTTGATGGCTGTTAATTGGTTTATCTTCTCGATGTGATAAAGAGAATTATAAAGTAAAAGTTGTGCACTACTATAATAGTAACTAGTAACTCCTATAAGGACGACCTTAAAGAAAATAATATATACCTAAGAAAATTGTTCCTCCTAAAACCCTTAAAAATGTATTCTCTCCTTCGAAGCCAATCCTTTAAAGAAAGTCGTCTGCATCGAGTCAGAATAAGTCTCCCTTTGCCACATAAATCATCAAGTGAATCAGAATCCGAGGACGAGCATTGTCTTTGTATTGTTTGTCTATCCCTATTTTCGCAATCACATCCAGGAGAAGAACGGATTTGTTATATTTTGTGCCAAAAGTGGACACGTTTGAAGTGCACCAATGCAATGGCCGCAATACTGCTTTCTATAAATGTATAAACCGTAAATCTGACAGTGACTGATTGTTCTGTTTTTTAGGGATTGTGAAAGAAAACATTTGAGGATGCTTCTAGCGGTTTTACCAAACAAGCTTAACTAACTACTAGGTTAATTAGCAAAAAAATAAATTCAAAATAGATCCATTTAGTATACTTACTGGCTTATTAACTTTATTGGAAAACGTTTATTTTGCATTCTTTTAAAAAAATTATATTTATTGAAATGATAATTGCATTCGATACAAAACTAAAAATATAGTTCTGAGATGAATTTAGTAACCTATTAGCATGGGGCATTAGGCAATAAATTATTTGCTTATTATTCATATTGTCACGATTTGTATTTTTATCGGTGACGACACGCCTTGCTTAGCGTGTAGGAGAGTAACTCAGATTTAGGAACGCACTACGTCAAGTTGAGAAGAGATAATAAAGGAGACACATCGATAAAAACAATAACAAGTTTATTTTCAAACAAACTTAACAACGGTTAGACTGTATATTAATAAAGGCGTGTTTAAGATTATAGATGAATTAAGAGTTTACACTATACCCAATTAATATGAAATACATGTCTTCTCGAGGGAGGCTTAGTTCAAAGTTTGTCTAGCAGGCGACGCCACTATTTTATTAATAAAGTTTATGTGAGCGGGTTGTCTTTTATTTAGATATTTGTTCTGATATTTATAAGGTAAGTCTTTTTAGGTTATCACAAATTGCTAAGGCACTTTCACTACTTTTTGAAACTCCCCAAAAACTACCCCTTTACTAGAAGTTCTGATACTTCATGAATTCGACTCTCTCTATACTTTTAGTAGCCCCCGAATGCCGTATGCCTGTGCATACATTCACTCAGGATAGGTAACGACCTGACAACCTTATACCTGTGCATAAGTGTTCTCAGTTATGGGGGTTGTGGGATAGAACAACTAGAAGTGGACGTACCTGTGTACTGCCCAGCGACTAAATTGAGATGGTTTGAGAGACCCGAAAGTCTTACTAACTCGGCATTTGCCTGCGTATTTATAGGTTACAAAATGCTGATGGCTGTATCATTAAGGATTAAAGTCGCTCCCGTCGACCGCTCAAATTGTTTATAATTAACGGTGAATGTTTATATAACATTTTTCAAGTTCAAGTTCAAACTTGCGACAGGGTGATATTTAATTAATGATTTTAATTAGTTCACACATTCCCCTCCCTGATAACGTGGTCCCCAACATTTTAACCTGACTTATTGGCTTTAAAAGAGAGAAAACCGACCTCAATTCGAGAAGACATACTGTATTGCACCTAATTTTATTATAATTTAATATATATTTCGTCAGTGGACTTGTTCTGGCTTAAATCGACCCATTTCTATTTCATGTAGTAAATTCTTGTATAGTTTGCCTCGCTCTATGTGCTACTTATAGGTACATGTAACAAAAGAAAAATAGTTTTACAAGTTGTACTTACAATGTTATAATCTTGTCCTATGTTTTGTGACGTTTCTGGTTGTCTTATTAACAAAATCATAATTTCATAAACCCGGCTATTTACTAGAGATGTATTATTTCAAAATTTATTTGCTTTTATGGCCAATAACGTTTTACGTCTTAAGATTCATTGTATTAAAAAAAGCAACTACGTGACAAACGCATTATTTAAATACGGTTCTGTTTTTAACTTATTACTAATTATATATGATAAAAACTCTCTCGATTTGATTTATTTAAGCTTATTGATCTATTCTACCTTATATCTAGTGCAAACCTATCCGTTTTGAGAACATCTTTTTATACTGGCTTATAATGCCATTTTTTAAAACTAGATTTTTATGTCTATGGACAATAAGATGCCTTTCATATGATATCTCCTCTATTAAGATGCGTCTATCCCAACAGAGGTGACATTAATTCATTGTCTTTATAGCTGTTAGTTTTTTCTTTTTGGAAAAGGTCTGTTAGTGCGGTATATCTATAAAGATAACGAATTTTTTCCCTTGGCATTAAAAAGCAACTGATTGCGGCCCTGTATTACTACAAATCACCTATACTAACAATATTACGGTATGTTAAACTTATTATAAAATAAAATTTAAAAAGCTATTTAAAAAGCCGGTTCTGTCTATATTCTATTTAGCCATTGTTCTATACTTCTTAATTGTAAATCCATTATTTACAAATTTATCAAAACTATATAATATATGGATTTTCCCGTCTATGTATAAAATATTTGCTAATAGCATTATAACAGTTTATTGACTCAGTTATATTTCTTGACCTATCCAAAACTGATATTGGTATATCAAATGACACAATTTATTTTACTTGCTGACTTAATTCAACATGCCAGTTTAGAAATTATGCAACATATCATATTTATGACTTTGTGAATCTTATTATTTTCTCAAGTTATCGCCTTGCAATGCATTCTTGTGCCACTTCGATGAGTTATTATTAACAATGCTATGTTAATTAATAGGAAATTATACGTTACGATTCCGTGGGTCACAGATGGCGACTGCATATGTCATTTTCGCAGATTCCTTCTGTTGCGGACTGCTTGGTTTACACAAAGCCTGGTAGATAGTGCTCGTAGTGGTTTTCTATACAATGCAGTCTGCCGTACTTCGTAGTCTCGTAGACTTGTTCCTTGAAAGACGTGGTAAAATGGCGTCGACTTGATTTGCTTCTTCGTGTGTTGGCATTGGATGGGCTAAAGAATACAATCAAATATAAGTCTCGTGAATATGATTTTTGGCAATATTAGATACTTGGTAAGATTTGATCTAAGGTTTGTTATTATTGAATTATTTTTTAAATTATCTAATTCGTTGTCTACAGCTGCAGGTATTCCATTCATATATTATAATTTCTTATACTTTATTTCTTTTTAGAATAAAATCCGAACGCCGCGCCGGTCCTGTATGGACTCGATTGGTGTTTTCCAATGGCTCCTGACTGGTCCTGGATTGTGACCCATGCGGCATGTTCTCAAGGTAAGGTTATATATACATTATTTACAATTTCTTACTGCTTTTCTATACACTTCTTGGTATCGCTTACATATACATTTTCCCATATATTTATTTTATTCTATGTTTCTTATATTTACTTTCCATATCTTAAGTTTTTCTTACTCAAGGCTTACTTTAAATGTATGTAGGCACGCTATGTATATCTATGCTAGCTTTATGTAAATTGTGTAGGACAGAGAAACATCATATACATTTGCTTATACATTTCTCCATTATTTCACCTTATGTATGCTTTACATAAACACCTTTTGCGTATATATTTGCTCACTATGTACGCTTCTTCATTTCTCAAAAACATCTTCTTCTATAATTCTTCTAACTTTACATAAACAACTTTTTAACTTTATGTATGCTTCTTCTATATTCTTCATGCTTTACATAAACATTTCTTGGTTATGTAACATATCACCTGGGTACTTTGCCCTTGAGCTTCTCGGGTACCAAAATATTTGCTTGGCTTCCCTCAACGTCAGCGTAGCTACTTCAGTCCCTATATGCTCAACTTTTCCATGCCTAAATTTTTCGCTTTGACGTTATCTTTTAGACCATCGTCGTTGCATTTTTATTTAGACTGGAGAACACTTTATTTTATAACACTTCCTCGTATACATATTTATTCTTTCTGTATATACTCTCAATTGACAATTTTAATGGCAACTCACATTTACTTGTGCTTTACTATATATATATATATATATATATATCTTCACATTTGCTTCACCTATTTATTTTGCATACATAATATTCTAGCTTCTTTTTTCTTCATAAATCCTATGTTCTATACTATGTTTATTTTTCGATGTAGTTTATTAACTTCCTAAGTGTGTTTATCTATATACTTGTCTTATTTACACTCGGGCTTATATTATGCTATGTTTCACTATATGTCTTTCTTGTTTATATTTCTACCTCTTAAGTGCCTTGTATATATCATTTTCTATGAGCACTTGGGTTTTATTTTTACACTATTTACATATTGAAACTTCGGGTCTCTCCAAGTTTTTGTGTTTTATTTTAGTTGCTTAAATTCTTCTTTTTACTTGAGTACTTGTTCCATATAATTATATTTTTCCTCTCTTCGTCCTCATCACTTGTTTCTCCTGCTTGTTCCATGGTTTCCTTTAGTTTTTCCTATACAAATCTGCTGTATTGCTCCATTTTGATGTCTGTTCCATATAATTAACTATATTTCTGATTTCGGTACTGACTAGCACCTTCGCCAAAAATAAAGCAGGTCCCACGACGTAGTTACCTTCTTTCTTTGTTTGTTCCAGGTATGAACATAGACCCATATATGGCGCTTGTGACGTCGACCGCCCGTACTTCGGCGAGCGTCCGTGGATGCAGCTCGTGTCTGTACTCTGTCTTTGGTGACGCCGACCGCTCGTAGATGGCAATACTTGGCCGTTCCTCCGCGCGTGATTCGAAACCAATATGTGCTTATTATATGTATATGTTTTATGCAATAGTTGAACTGACCTAGCCTGCGTTTATTAAATGTGTAATTACTTAATGATTTACTTGATTTTGATGTTTAATTTAAGTTATTACTGTTGTTGTGACGTAGATTCATTAAGATGGAGGAACTAGGCCTAATTAACACTAAATTGCTTGGCGTCACTATTTTAGATGTGACGTAGATGAAATATGAGTGTCACGACGCTCAAATTAAATCACTTGGCAAGCGAGGGTGGCTTATTTTAAAGTTTATTTGGCATAGTGACGTCACTATTTTATGACGTAGTGGCGCCTCCACCATTCTGTCACGATTTGTATTTTTTATCGGTGACGACACGCCTTGCTTAGCGTGTAGGAGAGGAACTCAGATTTAGGAACGCACTACGTCAAGTTGAGAAGAGATAATAATGGAGACACAGCGATAAAAACAATAACAAGTTTATTTACAAATAAACTTAACAACGGTTAGACTGTATATTAATAAAGGCGTGTTTAAGATTATAGATGAATTAAGAGTTTACCCTATACCCAATTAATATATAATGCATGTCTTCTCGAGGGAGGCTAAGTTCAAAGTTTGTCTAGCAGGCGACGCCACTATTTTATTAATAAAGTTTATGTGAGCGGGTTGTCTTTTATTTAGGTATTTGTTCTGATATTTATAAGGTAAGTCTTTTTAGGTTATCACAAATTGCTAAGGCACTTTCACTACTTTTTGAAACTCCCCAAAAACTACCCCTTTACTAGAAGTTCTGATACTTCATGAATTCGACTCTCTCTATACTTTTAGTAGCCCCCGAATGCCGTATACCTGTGCATACGTTCACCCAGGTTAGGTAAGGACCTGACAACCTTATACCTGTGCATAAGTGTTCTCAGTTATGGGGGTTGTGGGATAGAACAACTAGAAGTGGACGTACCTGTGTACTGCCCAGCGACTAAATTGGGCGGTTTGAGAGACCCGAAAGTCTGATTAACTCGGCGTTTGCCTGCGTATTTAGATGTTACAAAATGCTGATGGCTGCATCATTAAGGATTAAAGTCGCTCCGTCGACCGCTCAAATTGTTTATAATTAACAGTGAATGTTTATATAACATTTTTCAAGTTCAAGTTCAAACTTGCGACAGGGTGATATTTAATTAATGATTTTAATTAGTTCACAATATTAACCTTAGAATAAAAATACTCGTAATATTTACGACGTCGAATTAGTTTTAACCCAAATTTGGCAACAATGGAAAGTCATGCAGACTTGATCTCCCAGTAGCTTTAGTTCTGTTGTAAACGTGGGTGAATATACGTCTGCGGAGTATGTAAATTACATATCTCGGCGTAAATATTACGACGCTTTAGTATTAACGTTAGTATCGGCGATAAGAGTAGCAAGACTATTTTTCTGTGGTATTTTACTCTTCAATTTATTTTTTAAGTATACTAATAATATCTCATATTTCGTACAGATAATATGCAAATTTTAGTGTAAAGCTTCAATAAATATTTTTTTAATTTCAGAAGCAGTCAGTTGCAGTTGCAACAAGAAATATAAAGTATTATGAATGGTGAAGATGATTATAACAAACCGTTCGAGAACAGTGGATGTGACTGGAAGGAAGATCATTTAGAAAAGGAATCGTTACATTGTGACAGCTGTTTAGAAGAATGTAATACCAATGAGGGAAAATCAGGATCCTATAGAAGAACATCCAGAAAAAGCTCTTTCGTCATATGATCGAGAATCATCAGACGATGATGAACCGTTAGCCGAACTGTCAAAGGGATCCAAAAATAGTTTTTCCTAAACTAGTAAATGTTACAGGTAAGAACGGCCTTATGTTAATTCATTTTTTACCCGGTTGCAAGGGAGAATCCCGTAATTGTTCATCTATAAGGGGACACTTTCTGCACTTCTTTCACGATAACATTCTTGACATAGTTATTCGCCTCGAAGAAATTGTTAGACAGTGTTCCAAATACAAATTTCACCACGGTATCAAGAATTTGCAAAGATGAGTTATTAGCCTTTCTTGGTATGCTGATTTTTCTGCAGCCCGGAAAAAACAATCATCTAAATACTAGGAATATGTTTGAAGGATGCCAGTCCATACCTGGGACAGAGCACTTATACTGGAGGACCACGTCTTGCAAATTTTTATTGAAAATAATTAACAAAATCGGTCCATGGTAGTAGCCGTAACATTATCATGGATAATTGGTTCACATGAGTTTCTTTGGAAGAGCCATACAAACTAGCAGTAATAGTAACTCAGAGAAAAAATAAAAAAGGATATCACCGGAACTATTGGACAGTAAAAATAGGCCACGAGGCATGTTAATGATTTGCTTTGATAAGAAAAAGACGTTAGTTTGTTATGTACCAAACCCAATGAAATATTAGTGTTATTACTTTCCACTATGCATGAAGGTGCAAGCATTTCTGAAAATTGAAAACCTGATGTATTTATAAATTATAATGAAACCAAGTCAGGAGTAGATACTTTTGATCAATTATGCAGTAATATGACCTACTCCAGAAAGACATGGATATGGCCTCTGTGTCTTTTGTACGGAATAGCAGCAGCTCATTCAAAGCAAATACAAAACCTGTTTCCCGCTTCCAGTTTATATATGATTTGGATAAAAGCCTTCTGAGCCATGGATGCGTCAAGGTTAAGCATCCTTAATTTACGAGACAAAATTCCACAGGATATAAGCGAAATCCTAAACATACAACCTGTTCCTAAACCGGTTGACTCTATGGAAAAGAAACAGACACTATACTTCTTCTGCTCTAGACGTCTGAGAAAAATGACATCAAACTTTTGTGTCCAGTTTAAGTGAGCAATCTGTGAACAACAAAATTTTGTAAAATTTGTTGAAAAATAATTTTTAGTTTCTTAAAATGTGTTTTATTTTAAAATCGTTAATTTTACGACATATTTGTATTACATGATATTCAAATCATATTAGTAAGGTTAAGATATTTCATAATAATGTACGATTATTTTTCAAAACAATATTTTTATGTGTGTGTACTATTTGTTATGTATTACATTGGATCTGAAAATTGTTCGAAATAAAAGTGTTCCAGTAAATTATATATAAAGAAAAGGGCACTACTTAAGTATTTAACTTTCAAAAAACTCTTTTTAAAAAATTATTTATTAGGAGCTAACTACAGTTTGACTTTACTTGACAA
>MU182313.1:389624-400323 GCA_016904865.1 Pissodes strobi
ATAAAATTTATCTTAGGAGGTAAATTACATTACATTGCTTAAATCTAATTCCCATCGGTGCATCTGCTGAGTGAGCAGTCACACGGGCTCGGTTTCATGCTGAATGGCCGATTCCCACAGGTTGTGGTGACTTAACTCCTCCATCCTTAAGATTCGAAAATTACGGAGTGTTTTTTCGAAGGAATGCTTTCCATGGCTGTGGCTTCTTCTTCATCCCTAGGTTTCTTATTCTGGGTGGATCTCCATAACTGGTAGATTTTTCTTCTTTGTGTTATTGGTAGAATTATAATAATTAGCGAGCAAAACACAAGGGTGATGTAAAATGACGTATTTTGGGGTTGCTGGCTGCCAATACTAAACGAAGTCAGCTGATTGGCTGCATCCTTGAGGCGATAAATTTCGTCAAGATTAATTTTGGTTATATTGCATAGTTTCGTGCGTTATCACAGACAGTTTGATTTTTGGCAGGATTAATGGTTTTCCTTCTTGAAGTTTCACATCATTGAGGAATTTTCTTCCATTGATTTGGATCTCGCAGCTTTCAGGAATTTTGACTAGAACTGATTGTTCGATTGGCAAATATTGATCGCTGCTACATTTGGCTAATAATTTTTCGGCTTTAATTGGCAGGATTAGAACCATTTCTTTTGTGATTTGTTCTACGATTGCTTCTTCAATATTGATTTTGAAAGTTGGACAGTCGGCTGTTGGTGTGTTCATCAATAAACTGTTGACACATTCGTCACGAGGGTGAAATTCTTCCAGACAGAAGTATGTTTCTTCAACGGTCGGGCAAACGTTGTTTGAAAATTATTTATTTTCTTCATTTTGTGCCAGGTAAGGGTATTTTGGGATAAATATCATTGGATTTTGGATTACTGGGTAAATATGAAAAAAGGTAAAAGGTTCGGGTCTCAGTATCGGTACATGAATAGCAAAGATAAGCTTTGAATTTGAAAAAGTTATTTGCGTACCAAAAAATTGATAATAAGACAATATATTTTTGAACCTTGGAATTAAATTTTTTCTGTAAATCTTTGTTAAGTATTTTAACATTTCATTTAAGTCAGAACTTGAAAGAATACTATTATGAAGAGCGTTTATTTTTGCAAACATAATAGCATTTTCTAAATTGTCCAAAAACATAATTACATTTTGGCAAATTTAATTGCGTAAGAATGCCTTGAAAACTAAGATAATCTTCTAAGGACTTTATTTCTCTTTCCATTGTATTGCAAAGCGTTTTTAAACCAAGTTGAAGTTTGTCTTGATTTTTGCTTAGAGTAATAATTGTGTTGTTATAATTATCTATATTTTTTGAGAGTGAAATTTGCAATTTCATTTCATTGGCAATTTGTTTTTGATTTGTATTTAAAATATTTATTGCTTCATCATATCGTTGACTATCTTCCGAATCTAACGTACCAAATAGCCATTTACCTGCTTTTCCAATAATATTTATTAATCCTCGTTCTTTTCGGATATGTGGGTGTAAATTTTGTAACTTATTACTCGCGATTTGAATTAAATATTCTGTTCTAGCAAGTAAGTTTTCCGCTAAGCCATGATAAGAAATATGATTCGTAGCATTTGATAATAATAAATGATTTCTAATTATTAAGAAATTATTTTCGATATCATCTAATTGATTAATTAAGTAACTTAAATCTATATAATGCAAAAACGTATGTCTATTATATACTATTCTAGAGTTTCCTAATTTTATAGGAAGGATAGGGATATCTAAGTTTGTTAATTGAATGTCAGCTCCTATCGTCAGTCCTATGTGAAGTACTAGGAACAGAGTCGTCAATTTTTTCGGCATCGTTAACCTGAAAAGATTGTTTCATTTTAATTTTAGGTTTCCTAGCGCTACTCTTATGATATGATGTTTTATTTGTTTTCATTTTGATGTCTGTTTGACCTTTTAAATTTACTTTCTTAAATTTAGGATACATTTTTCCTCGCTGTTTATTTTTTATATAGGCGATTTTTTGCGATTGAAAATCCGAGGGTTCGTTTCTTGTTTCATTTCGCTTTTCGATTATGTCTTGTTTAGTTTGCTCATTGACTTCTTTTATACGTTCATAGAGCTTATTCGATGTTTCTTTATGAGTTTGTACATAGTTTGAAATTATCATATTATCATAAGATCGAACGGATTTATTGATTTTATATGTCCTGTGATAATTTCGAATGGGGTATATTTCGTAACACTATGTATTGAAGTATTATATCCCATAACGGCTCGTTTGATTAATTGTTCCGTATTTAGATTATTATGGTCTTCCTGTAAACAACGATAACTTTCTATAATTGATGAGTGAAATCTCTCAACAGGGGAATTTGAATTACTATTTTTGGGTGTAGTAAAGTGTAATTCGATTTTGTACATTTTACAAAAATCTTCTAAATCCTTGTTTTTAAATTCGGTACCTTGATCGGCGGTAATTTTTAATGGAAGTCCGTGATGTGTTATAAAATTAAATAGATTTTCTATCACTTCTACTCCGGTAATAGCTTTAAGAGGGTAGGCTTGTCCATATCGAGAAAATGAGTCGATAACGGTGACAAAAGCTTCGCTATTGATTCTGAGTGTCCACATGAATGTGCTCAAATGGTTTTGAGGCTGTTGGAGTGAGGTTAAATTTGATTATTGGTGGATCTCTATCGTACTTATTCTTTTGGCAAGTTTGGCAATTGTTTATATAGTTTTCTATATCTATTGACTTTCTTGGCCAATAGAATATTCGGCTGAGTGCTGCTTTCATTTCATTCATGCCTCTATGACATGTTTTAGTCGTGTGATACATTTCTAACTTTTCTTTCTGATCAGAAAGCTTCTCAATGTCTTCTAGAAATGTAGTGCAATGTACTAGTTTATATGCAGAGTTTCGAAATAGGTTTTGTAACTCGTTAGGGTCTATATTTTCTTATAGTAATTTTACGATATGAGGTGTCGGATTTCTATTAGAGATAGTGACATACATCCTATTATTTTCAAAGACTTTTGCTCTTCGTATTTGAATATTTTCTACTTCTCCGTCGGTGATTATTATTTGATTTATATATTCATTGATCGGTCTTTCGGATATTGGTATTGCAAATATCGGGTTTTCTACTGACGTATGCACTATTTCATTATCAGTGGATGGTTGAACTACTGGTAATTGAATCTTTGGTGGTTGAATTTGAATATCGCTTATAATTTTTATTTTTGGCTCATTGATATTCAATTTCAAAAGTTCTTCGACTGTTTGATTGTCTAAATTAGGTAAATCTTCTTCACTTCGATGTAACAAAAATTCTTCTATGATTTCGTCCGAGTCGCCTAAATTGTTAAATATTGATTCTGTCTCTATGGCGTTGATATCTACAGGGTGTCTTGAAAGTGCGTCTGCTGCTTGATTTGTTTTTCCTTTCTTGTATTTTACTTCATAGTCGAATTCTTCTAGTTTTAATCTCCAGCGCATTAGTCTTGAGTTTGGCTCTTTTGATGACATCAACGATTGTAGCGGTTTGTGATCGGTATATATTACAAATTTTTGTCCGTATAAATATGGTCTGAAATGTTTACAACTCCATACAATAGCTAAAAGTTCTTTTTCTATTGTTGAGTAATTTATTTCTGCTGGTTCAATGTACGAGATGCATAGCAAATTGGGTGGTTTTCTTGTAAAAGTATTCCTGATATAGCAAAATTTGAAGCATCAGTGGTCAGCTCAAATGGTTTGGAAAAATCAGGGTATGCTAAAACTGGTTTTGATGTTAACGTATTTTTACAAGTGTTAAAGCAATCAACAAATTCTTTTGTATGTTCTACCTTGCTATCTTTTTTGAGACACTGTGTCAATGGTGTGGTTAACTTCGCAAATTTTTTTATAAATTTCCGATAATAACCGAGTAAACCAAGAAATGCTTTGATTTCACGCTGTGTTTTTGGAATGGGGTATTTTTGTATTGCAGAAATTTTCTTTTTATTTGGTTTTATTCCGTTGGGTGTTACAACGTGTCCTAAAAATTCTACTTCTTTACACAAAAATTCACACTTGTCTATCTGGATTTTTAAGTTTGCTTCTCTTAATTTTTCGAATACTATTTTCAGATTTTGGATATGTTCTGTTAGGCCTGTGCTTATTACGACTACGTCGTCCATAAACACCATACAAATTTTATTTTGTACGTCCTTAAAAATTTCATCCATTACTCGTTGGAAAGTGGATGGAGCATTTTTTAATCCGAATGGCATCCTTAAAAACTCATAGTGTCCATTTTCTACGCTAAATGTGGTCTTTTCGATTGAGTTTTTATGCATTTCTATTTGATGAAATCCACTAGCTAAATCTAGTGTAGAGAAATACTGGGCTCGTCCTAGCTTGTCCAAAATATCACTTATATTTGGGATTGGATATCGATCTGAAATTGTTTTTTCCTTTATTTTCCGAAAATCTACAACAATTCTCCACTTCTGCTTTCCAGAAACATCGACCTTTTTTTGGAACAATCCAGATGGGTGACGACCAAGGACTACTGGATGGTCTTATTATTTCTTTTTCGAGCATTTCATTTATTTGCCGTCTTACTTCTTCTTTATGAACAAATGGATATCGATATGACTTGGTGTGTACAGGGATATCGTCCGTTGTCCTAATTTCGTGTTTAATTTTGGATGTGAAAGACAATTCTTCGTCGTTTTGATAAATTATGTCAGAAAATTATTTAAATAACTTGGAAATCGCTTCCTTTTCTTCCGGGTTCATATGTTGCGAACGAATTAAATTATTTTTGAAAATTTTATTTTCTTGATTGCGTTTTTTATTTTGCGTAAACGTTTCGAAATTAAATCATTCGAATTGATTTTGTTCAAACGGTTCGACTTTTAATGGTTCTTTAAATTTTACAGTTGTATATTTATCATGGGGATTTTGAATTTCTAGAATAGCAAATCCGTTATTTGCACGAGAAAGTGCGGGTGGAATCACTAATTTATCTAGCTGTGTTGCTTTTACAATAATATCGCCTTCATAAATATTAACTGGAATATTCTTTAGTACTTTTTCGTTTGGATTAAGAGTGATGGAAAAATCTGTTTCCAAATTTTCTCTATATTTGAATGGAATTTCGATATCAGGTCCAATCAATCTTTGGTTAATTAGATCGATATTTAGACTCATGTTCTTTAAGTCAGTTAGTCCTATAACTCCGTCAAAAAAGTCATGGAAGTCAAAAAGAATAAAATTGATTTCGTGATTGTTACCATATTTTAGAAAAATTGGAATATCGGCTTGAAATTGGGTATTTTCACTTCCTATGGCGGTTTTGATAATATTTTGAGAACGATAAATACATTGTGGGAAACATTGTTCAGCCACTGTAGGTCTTAGAATAGAACGAAAACTGCCTGTGTCGATTAATAATTTTATTTTCCGGTTTTCGAGTTGTATATATGGTAAAGCGTTACTAGAGGAAATATTAATTTCCGTCAGGCTTGTGGTTTTGATGGGCCTGGGTCTAAAAAATTTTCATTAATATCGTTTACAGATAATTCGTGAATTTGTTCTATTTGGGCAGTATAGTCATAATCGATTTGATTATTGATATTTATAGGATTTTGTCCTTCATACTGAATTTCGTCGCAATACGTATCGGAATATGAGTTTGAGAAATTATTCGATTCACCTTCCTCGAATTAATTTGAATTTCTTCGAAAACGTATTTTGGGTTTTGATATGGTTGAACTTGCCTTTGATATTGATTAATTGGTCTAGAAAAGGTATGATTTTGGGGATTTATTTTGGTGAATCCATTTGTATTTCTAGATACAATTGACATATGAGTTGATTTTGGAAGTTGATTTGGTGGAGTTTGATTTGGCTTGAATACATTACGAAGTGATCCAAATACTTCTCGATTGGTTGGACAACGTTTGGTCGGCATTTGTTTCGGTTGAATATTTATAGGTTGTGAGGGCCATGAAGGTTTTAAAGACATATTAGATTGATTTTGGTTACTAAAATTTGGGTTCACGCGATTAAAATTTGTTTGGAAATTTGCGTTTGTCTGCGACTGAAAATATTGGGGATTTTGATGATTAAGTGGTCTATTAATAGAGTTATTTATTTTATTAGGATTTCCTGTTTGTCCTAAGTTTCCATATAATCGTTCAAAATTTTCAAATTCAGCTACATAACCCATAGCATCTTCCAGAGAGTCTGGTTTTCTAATATACATGTTATTTTTCAGAATTCCTGAACAACCTGCTATAAAAGTGTTAAGCGCTGTTTTGTCGTATAGATTTATATGACAAAGTTTTTGATTTTGATCAGGAGTATTATCATTGCTAATACGTTGTATAACACTACTTCTTAATAATTGCAACCTACTACCAAAATTTAATAAATGTTCTCCCTTGTAGGGTCTCGTTCGCGTTAATTCTTGTACTAAACAATCTAAATCTCTCCTATCAGCAAAACATTGTATTAAAGCTAATTTTAAATCATTCCAATTTGTTAATTCGGATCTATTTCCTACTAAAATTTCGGCTTTTCCGATTAGTTTTTCCTGAAAACAGTCAAAAATATGCTGATTCAATTCATCATCGTTTAATACGGCATAAGATCTTATTAAGTTCTCGCATTTTATAATAAATTTGTTTAAAGTATTACTATCACCATCGTAGGGCTTAATATTATCCAATTTGGATTTAAAAAGATTCCAATTCATATTATTTCTAACTTGATTATCTTCGTTTCCGTTAGGCATGCTGCCAATTATATCTGTGCTTGCAGTACTAGATATAATTTCGTCTATAATCGCTGTACCTACGGTACTATTACTACTTGATTCTAATATTGTACTTGCAGTACTGTTTTTCTTGAAACTTAACGAATTTAGTTTCTCTACGAGATCGTCTAATTCGTTCATAAAATGATTATTTTTTCTTTAATTTAATAATTATTATTTTTCGTTTATTTCGATTGAAAAATTAAAATAAAATTCTTTGATTGATTAATTCACTAACCTAATTGTCTTCAATAGACTGCGAAAATTTGTCTCCAATAGACTGAAATTAAAATTAAATTGCTTATCTATACCTTCCGAGTACCTTATACAGAGGGTCAAAAGGGAACGAAAGGAATGGCACTTACAGTTTGCTGTAGTCTCCACTTCCTTCCCGATTCTCTCGCTGGTTTGTCTGGTCTGCTGTAGCTTCGTCCCTTTGATTGCGCTGAAGGGCTGGATAACCCAAGTAGTGGATCTGGCCTGAAGATTCTGGTCGTTTGATGATGAACACTACCGCACAATCCTACCGACTGCGCCACTTAAGTATTTAACTTTCAAATATCTCTTTTTTAAAAATTATTTATTAGGACCTAACTACAGTTTGACTTTACTTGACAATAGCTAAATAGAGAATGATCATACATAAAATTTATCTTAGGAGGTAAATTACATTACATTGCTTAAATCTAATTCCCATCGGTGCATCTGCTGAGTGGGCAGTCACACGGGCTCGGTTTCATGCTGAATGGCCGATTCCCACAGGTTGTGGTGACTTAACTCGCTTAAACCCAAGTTTATACCATGTGTAAAGTTTTGTATCAGGAAAATGACCTTCAAATAAAAGTAAGCACTATTATGATTACTTTCATCTTTCAATTATAAGATCACAGGCTGTAGGAAATAGTTACAAAAACACGTAAAAATTAAACATTTTCCTTGGTTGAGGTTATGTGATTTATTTGGTTTCTAAATCGTACCATGTTTTCTAGATTGCCACATAACAACGCTAACCGCTTGGTCATATATTTTTTAAAAATTTTTGTGTTACATTAAATTTGAAGATGGTGATGGATGGGGGATACATTGAAAATACCGCGTTTCATTTTTTATTTTTGTTTTTTTCCATCTTTGGTTTTGGCGATAATTCGATGCTATATGGAATCTATCTAGAACCACCCTATGCAAGTGTCTTCACAGACGAAGGTTTCGGACGAAAAGACGAGGGTGGAGATACAGATAAAAATTAGTAAGAGAGGGATGCAACTGAAGCGCTGAAGGGAAATATGATGCAAATATAGAGAAAGAATGTTCGGTAGGAGATGATCAGAGAGGAGATACAAGTACCTAATAGATCAGAGAAATAATCAGTTCGATAAATTGATATATTAGCCCTAGTGTTGCAAAGTTTCCAATGACAAATCAGCCACCTCTCATAAATCTTGGAATTTTGGAGAGACTTAAGACCCTGATGACAAAATCATAAAGTTTTTGCCTGTAAGTTCGGAAAATGTGATACATATATAAATAAAGCAGCCCTAAAAAATTCTTCTAAAGAAATTAAGTGTTTTGTTGCAATACAGGAAACAGATTTAGACAGATTTTGCGATTCCTACACTGTGCTCACAATACTAAACCAAATGTTCAAAAAACGTTTTCTACAAAACTTGTTTGCTACATATAGCAAAATTTAAATTATGACGAATATATGATAAAATACTTTGTGCGCCACTCTTGCAAACAATTCATTCGTGAGAAACTCATACATCCTGGTTACAAGGTGTGGTTTCTAAACACATCCTCAGAGTATCTAATACTGTAACGTGATTAGCTAATTGCATAACAACCGATTTATATGCCTAATTCATTCAGCGGTATTTCTGTTTATAGGTGAGGATCGTATAGTAGACAGTTGGTCGAAGACGCCACTAAATTTTCTAATATGAACATCTTAATGATTTTTAAACATTGAAATTAGGTTAGTAAAATTTAGAAAATATCCTATCTAAGAATATTAAGAAATTTGAAAGAAAAAGCTAAAACTCAACTTAACCTTGACTTAGCATATCAAAATAAACATGAAAGTTCCTAATTAAGGTATTTATCTAAGTATTAAATAATGTTCTCAGACACAACGTGCAAAATAGAAAGTTAATTAGATCCCAAACATAATTGGGATTAGGGTATCGCACTTAAAATAATAATAAGATTCTTTAAAATAAGTATCACCCAAATCATAAAATTATTAACCCTTAATCTTAAGTACTAAATCGTCAATACTGCCTAGTTCCGTTTTTTAAAAATATTTTTAATTAACATCTGAATTTTTAATGGTCTAACTAAGTAACAGATAATCACAGAATGCTTTAAGCAAAGCACTTGAAATAAAAATAATTATAAATTAATCCCATAGCAGCGATAATATCAGTGAACAAATAAACAGTTAAAAATAAATATTAAATCAAATAAAGTACCCGTGATGAAAATATATAGGGAAATCAAAGTAAGCTCAATTCGGTTACTTGTTCATGGACAAAAACCTAAAGTAACAGTTCTGTAAAACGGTCTACTGCCATAAAGCTAACAGCAAATTACGGCAGATGCGTAGCATTTAATTATATAATGTAATATGAAAAGTAAATTAGATAATTACAAGAAAACAATGATATTAGCAAGACATTTGCTAACAAAGATAACAGCAACGATGAAAATAGAAATGCAATAATTCAAACTAAAAATATGACAAATGCTTCAAAATACTTTTATGGTTTAAATGTGTCTTTTAAGGCGATCTAGTATGGTCGAAAATGAAAACTACATTTGACTTCCGAAACAAAGCAATCGAATACGTATTTTTATTTAAATGTATGACAGAGAAACCCGGATCAAAGAGCTAAGTTTATTAAAACTTTTCTAATCCCGGTTTCTAGCGCTAAAAATGAAAGCAATTTCTGGAATCCATTTCAGAAGGAATGTAATCCTCTGTACGATGGTTCTTCGATAAACCGAATATTTTACATATTATCGATAAAATCTTCTTTATGGACGAGGGGAACAGATTGAATTATATTGCGAAATATTCTGGATATTAGATTCTCTAGCTGTTACGAATCATATTACTGGAAAAAAATAAATCATGATTTAATAAATGTTTTCGGCTTTATCCAATAATCGACAATCGATATATCAGAACATGTGTAAAATACATCTGGATTGGATCTACAAAAGAATGCGAGTTATTCTATCATAAATCATTCGTTTTTACATCATAAATCAATTGTTATGATGGTAACATCTCTAAATTTTTTATTTGTAATTTTGCTTGAAGCTCTATTCTATATACGAGAATCCAATTCATGTAACTAGGGATTATGTACAGGATATCTAATATTAGAAGAATTTAATAAATCTTATGGTGGGTTTAAACAACTTGATAACTTTAATTTATTACATAATGCATAAATTAGGGGATAATCATAAAAGTTAAATGTCTCTATTGGCAATGAAACGGTTTATACAGTGATTTAATGCATAATACATAACTTGTGCATATTGGATAACCTTCAAAGTTCATAATTTTTAACTTTTATGAAATAAATTATGAAGAAAAGTGAACTCCGCATGTGCCTCGATAATTTGCATTCTGCTTTTTTTTTAATAAAAATGTATACTTCGGACTGCACAAAAATAATATAATACAAATTTTCCCTCAACACAATTATCCACATGAATGAAGTAAATAAATAATGTGAAAAAAAAACATAACCAAACAAAAACATAAAAAAGCCAACTGCTGATTTTCAATGTCATTTCTTAAAAATAAAATTGTGCGTTAAATAATGAGTTGAATAAACCAGGTTTTGAGTTATGCATTAAATTATCGATAAAGTTATGAATTAAATAGCACACTAAGTTATAG
>MU182314.1:0-33635 GCA_016904865.1 Pissodes strobi
TTGTTTAGTCTCACATTTACATATGTGGTAAAAGGTAGTGAGGGCTTTCTCAAAACTCACACCTTGTTGACTTATTTTAGGATTTTCCTGACTATCCGACATGTTTCTAGGATCACTGATTTTTGCATGTCTGTTATTAGTTGATGTGGAAGATTATGTTTCGTGAATCCTGCGGGTAACTCCGGTGGTATGAGGCCTGTGCAATATCTATTAACATTGTGATCTTGTTAATTTTGTCTATTACTTTTATATCTGGTCTATTGTTTATAATTGTTTTATCAGTTATAATTCCTCGGTCCCAGTATATTTTGTAATTATGGTTCTCGTTGACTTGGTCTGGTGTGTATTTGTAGTACGGCTCTTCTATTGTTTTAATGTTATGTTTGTGAAGTAAGTATTTGTGGAGGATTTTGGCTGTCAGATTGTGCCTGTTTAGGTATTCTGTTTGTGCTAGGATAGAACATCCTGATGTTATGTGTTGTATCGTTTCGGGCATGGATTTACACACTCTACAGTTATCGTTTTCTATGTTAGTTTTTGTTATGTACTTTTGGTAATTTTTTGTCGGCACAACTTGGTCCTGTATGGAGAACATGAATCCTTCTCTTTCACTGTACAGGTGTCCGAGTTCGATCCACTTGGTTGACAGCTGATGTTGTTTATCTAGATCGCTCTTGAATTTGTCATGTAGTTTTTTGCTGTTCCATGTCTGTGTGATGCTTGTGAGGAATGTTTTCTTGTCTATTTGTTGCATTTGTGTGTGTGCTGATTGGCGTGTATTTTTTGTCTGCTTGTTTGATAGACGCGTGTAGTGGTGACTGTGTTGCCTTCATGTTGAAGTATCTTTGTAAGCTATGTATTTGAATGTTATGTGTTAGTTCGATGTTAATTAGGCCTCGTCCTCCTTGTTTCCAAGGTAGATACAATCTTTCAACAGCCGAGTTAGGATGTAGGGCTCTATTATCCGTTAGGATTTTTCTTGTTAGTTTGTCTAGTGCTTGTACGTCCGTTAAGGTCCATTGTAGACTCCGAATGAGTAGGTTAGAATGGGTATTGCCCAGGTATTTATAGCCTTAATTTTATTTTTTGCGTTGAGTTGGGTGTGCATGATTCTTCTTAGCCTGTTCTTGTATTTGTTTTTTATGTTTTCTTTCATTTCTTTCGTTTTATGTGTAAGTGCTTCGTTTACTCCTAAGTATTTGTATGTTTCGTTGCTAGGTAGTGTAGGGAATGTTATGTTATTTATTAAAAGCTCTATGTTGTTAGTTTCCGTTGTTTTACCTTTTTTTGCTATAAGTGATGTGCATTTATCTAGTCCGAAGTTCATTCGTATGTCCTTAGAGAACTTAATAGTGGTTTCCAATAGCGAGGATAGTTGATTTTGGTCCGGAGCATATAACTTTAGATCGTCCACGTAGAACAGGTGTGATATTTTGTAATATTTTGTTGGGCTGTATCCAATATTTATCGACTTTAAAAGGCTGCTTAGTGGGTTGAGAGCTAGGATAAACCTTTTTGGGCTCCATGTGTCTCCCTGGAAGATTCCTCTTCTTATTTTTATGTTATTAGTTTCTAGATCTGTGTGGGGTAGGGTGAGTATTAATTTCGTTTCCCAATTTTTCATTGTTTGTTTAAGGAAGCGTATGATGTTCTGATCGATTTTATAGATTTCTAAAATGTGGAGCAACTATGTATGAGGAACGGAATCATAAGCTTTTTCGTAATCTATCCAGGCTACAGCTATGTTTCTGCATTTTGCTTCTGCTTGTCTCGTTATCACCCTGTCTATTATGAGCTGCTCTTTGCAGCCTTTCGCACCTTTTGTACACCCTTTCTGTTCTTCGTGTTCGATTTTTTGCTCTGTGATATGTTTTGTTACCTGTTCTGCTATTGTTTTTGTGATAATTTTGTATATAGTGTGAAGGCATGTGATGGGTCTGTAGTTTTTAGGATCGTGTGTATTTTCGTTCTTAGGTTTGTGATATGTTATGCCATGTGTTAAGGATGGTGGAACCTCTGTTGGGTGGGTAATTACATGTTGAATTATTTGTGCCATTTTTCCATGTAGTGAAGTAAGATGTTTCCAGAAATAACTATAGATTTTATCTGGTCCTGGCGCCTTCCAGTTTGGCAGCTTCTTCAATATGATTCTTAATTCATCTATCGTTATTTCATATTATTATTATTATTATTATTATTATTATTATTATTATTATTATTATTATTATTATTATTATGATTTAGCCTTACGGCATTCGCACTCCCTCTGAGTGGTACATTCACTTATCCCAGATTTCCCGGATATCATAAAGATTAAGCTCTGAGAGAACCCTTTCCATGTCATCGGATCCTTGGTGGCATCTACGGATTTCCTACAAAAGTTCGGACTATGCGGGCTAATGCGAGAAGTACTGCTTTCTGTATCAATTTGAAGAGATGTTTACTCAATCCGAGTTCCTTGATGTTTATTAATAGGTTCTTTGGAATGAGTCCTGCTGTTGACTCAATGATTGGCACCGTTCTTACTCTCTCCATTCCCCATTGTTGCCGGATTTGCTCTTGTAAATCTCGATATTTGGCGATCTTTTCGGCGTGCTTGACCTGCATATTGTTGTTGTTGGGTATGGCGATGTCGATCAGCGTGGCTTCCTTAGCCCGCTTATCTACGAGAATGATGTCTGGTCTATAGTGAGTCGCCATCTGATCAGTAAGCAGAGTGCGGTCCCAGTAGAACTTATGGTTGTAACTTTCTAAAACAGATTCAGGAGTATATTCATAGTAACTTATCTTTTCCATCTGCAGCAGCAACAGCTTGTCTGCTAGTTCCTGTTGGATTATCTTCGCAACTGCATCATGCCTTAATTTATATTCTGTTGCTATGAACGTTTGGCTTCCTCCTGTAATATGCTGGATGGTCTCAGTAATTTGACAAACTTATCGACATCGATCATTTGCCACCGAAGCATCTCCAATTATGTACTTGAGATAGTTTCTGGTGGGAATCACTTGATCTTCAATAGCCAGCAGAAAGCCCTCGGTTTCGGGAAATATTTTCCTGAAATTAACCAATAGTTCGACGCTATATTGTCGACGTATTCGTGGGTAACCTTATTCGCATGCCTACCATGTAAGGGCTTTTTCTTCCATACTCTCAAGGTCGGTATGATGGCGGTCTTGAACCTGGTGTTCTTTTAAAAGCAGTGGTGTAGAGTCAGCTACGTTACAAACTGCTCTATGAACTTCTGAGGAATTCGCTTTCCTGTGAAAATAATTGCGCAAATTATTTATTTGCGGATCCAATCGTTTACGTAGATCCGCTAGACCTCTCCCACCTAGATGTTTTGGCAACGTTGTTCGCTCCACTGCGCTCGTCGTCGTCGTGTTTGTGTGCTCTTGTATGTAGGGTTCTTGTTTTCCGCTGGAGATTTTCAATGTCAGTGCCGGTCCATGCTACCAATCCAAACGACTATCCAAGAACTGAGATGGCATAAGTATTGATAGCCTTGCAGAGATTTTTGCTGTTGAGTTTTTGCCAAGCGTTTTATCGTTCTAGTAAATTCTTCTGTTAATTCAGCCTTCATTGCGCCATGTGCTACGCGCATTGTTTGTTCCATTCTGAGGTACTTGTAAGATTCATCACCCTTAATTGCCTCGATGTTCTGGCAGTCCCTAAGTTCAAAGTGACCTGGACATACTTTACTTCGTACGATATTCACTGTACGGCACTTTTCAAGTCCAAACTGCATTCCAATATCCATGAAGAATTGTTCTACAATCTTCAACATTTGCTCCAGCTGGTTTTTGGTAGCTCGCATAAGTTTTAGGTCATCCATATAGAGCAAATGATTGACCTTATCTCCTGTTTCGTTATTGTTTTTTTGGCATTGTATGCATAGGAAGTGGAATTCAGCTGGTGGGGTTCATCGCAATACAGAACCATAGCCGGCTGAGGGCGTCTCCTTGAAATATACCTCTTTTTATTAGTAAGTTTTCGGTGGTAATACCAACTTCATTAAGAAATATTTCCGTTTACCAAGATGTCATGGCATGCCTTAAAATGTTAACGATGTTACCATCAGTCTTATACATTTGAAGAATCTTTAATAGCCATTCAGGAGGCACAGAGTCGTAAGCCTTTTTATAATCGATATAAGCCATGTACAGATTCCTACGCTTGAAAAATGCCTTGTTACATATGACAGAGTCGATTATGAGTTGCTCTTTGCATCCCATTGAACCCTTAGCGCATCCCTTCTGTTGGTCAGCTATGATCTTGTTTCGCACAGAGTGGAGAGCCGATGCGCTAAGCAGGTTGTTATCACTTTGTACATCGTTGGGAGACACGTGATTGGTACTTGGTACTTGGATGGATCCTCCATGTTTTTCGGATCTTTTGATAGAGGTATGTGGCGTAGCATATTTTCAGGATTGGCGATTACGTCATTAATTTATTATTTTATTGTTTTCTTTATTTTTATTATTATTATTATTATTATTATTATTATTATTATTTCTATTATTATTATCGATATATTATTATTATCATTATTATTTTGATTGTTATCATTATGTTTTCTAATTTTATGAATCGAACTAGCCGACGGACCAGTGATTGTGTATTATGCGTATAAAATAATTCCCGGGACGTTATATTTGTGGAGCTGACTATATAGGAATACTAGTTATAAATTTTGGCGGGTATTATATAAATTTCTCTTGCGAAAACCCTCACCAAATAATAATAATAATTATAAAAGCGAATTTGTCTTAAAAGCGAAATCCTATACTATAACTACAGAAAATTAGTGAAACTTGAAACATGACAGAAATCAAAAGGAACTGAGAAAACGGTAATTTAATATTAAATAATTCTGCTATAGTCTGTTATCTATGTTCGGTTTAATTAATTTCTCATGATATTGATATTTCTCTGTGACAACCAGTCAATTGTCTGGTAAAGAACAATTATGTGATTCAAGTGGCGTATCATATATATTTTTTCAAGTTCGTGAATCCTTTTCGAAAATGTAGTCCAAGCTGCAGGTATTTTAAAAAAATAGTAGATTTATGATCCTTTGAAAAAAATACTGGAAGCCGAGAAGAAATTCACAGTGAATCCTTTATTTCTCTAAAATCGCTTGTAGGAAGACACGTGTAGTATGTAAAAAACTGTAGGTGTTGAGACCACACGATAGAAATGAAAACTTCAACAAGGCGGGATTAATACTATGAAATGCAAATCTTTTTATGTATAGATATTTCAAAAAGGAAATTAAAAAAAATTAACAATACGTGATTTTCAGTCGTGCCGATTCGATTTTTTGGTATATTGTACTCGTAACTCCTCGCTGAAATGCACGAAACTTTGTTTGCTCCAGATTATTTAGTTTTCCAGTAATAAAATATTATGTGATGACGTATCGGGTTAAAACTCGAAATGGCGAAAAATTTAACTTCAACTAGCTTGTAAAATGCATCATTATTTGAAAAGTGTACAATTTTTAGCGGAAATTCTCGTAAAGTGATGAGAGAAAAAAATATAAAAACCTGGTTATGCATCTTTACTCATAAACCGGTTTTCGCAACATTTTCAAAACCGAAATTATAAAACGGTGTTGTAGTAAAAGCAGAGAATCATTTACTATAGAGCTTTTTTCCTAACAACTCCCTATCGAACTGTTGTCTCGATTTTTTCGATAATTTTTTTAGACTCAACTAATTCCTTTTTCAAAAATATGCACTCCTGAAAAAATACTAGCCATTTTCCGATTCTCACTCATTTCAATAGATTTCGAAAGACGTGTCCAAAAATTTCAGAAAAATTAATTAATTTTTTCGAAAGTCACCGTGTATCAAAGCAAAATTTTGGAACGTAGATAACTTTAAGCTTCGATACACGCATAGATTTAAAATTGGTTATGAATGATATTCGGAGACACTCAGTTGAGAGACTCGAAAAATATTTAGGAACATATTTTACAAAGCTTAACTCATTACAATGAAAATATATTATGGCATGCAGGTACTCTACAGCCCAACAAAGGAACAGCAAAAAACCAGAATACATTAAACAATATATTTCAAGCCCTGAAAGTGACACACGTAAAATCAGCTTATTCTTTTAAAAAATTGCTGGTGTTGCGACACATACCGCCCAAGCATAATTGCGAAAAATAATTCAACATGATGAGGAAAATAAAGAGATATAAAGAGGACAAAAGCCGAAACAAATTTGCAACAAAACATTTCTGTTTCTCCAAAGGTTCTATATATATGTCGATGCTATTAAAAATACGTTAATACGTGTGGTCAAGCGGTCGCCTTTGCTATATTTTTAATAAAGTAAGCGCTTTGTAGAAATAATTTGAGTGTATGTCCCTTATATTTTTTTTATATTTCCGCACTTGACATTACCGACCAATTACTAACTTTATGCCTTAAAAATGCTGAATTTGCGGATTTTATACTCTGCCATTCTTGGCAAAAACACTTTTCTCGAGAAACGACTGCCTGATATTTCTCCTCCAAGAAATAATTGACTTTTTTACGTTCGCAGAAAAATCAGGAAGATTATTAACGTTTTCTCAGTTGCCTTTGATTCCGTTCATGTTATCGTTTAAATTCACATTCTTTTACTTCCACCCTAAGGTGTTATAATTATAATAAAAATATTTGGCTGTTTAGATGAGTTTTTGCATGTAATGCAACAAAATATAGTGGTGATTCTTGAAGGAGAATTTTATACAGTGAACGTCAAAAATTAAGTAACAAGCTGGAAAATGTATTACCAGGTTTTTGAAAGGTATTGTCATCTCTACAAATCTGACCGCTCAAAATTATTTTTGGCACCGCTGTTTTGCTAATTAATTCAAAACATGTTACATACTATCATTTAATATATTCTAGGTACAGGGATAATTCAGCTTTATGAGCTATATCAGTATATTAAGCCTCTACCAGTAACGTTGAAAAAATTCACTCGATGACGTCGGTCCAACTATGACTATAAAATGTTCCCACGATAAGCAAAAAATTCAAGAAATAGCTAGTTTAATATCCTTTATTGATAAAAGTTCAACAAATATACAAAACATAAGTCGGATGAAAAATTAACATAAACTTTATATGTATAAACTATAGAATAATCCTTACTACTTAACATTGTACAAATACTACAAACTATGTTTGAATGCTCCAGACGAAGAAACTTTTTACATAACCTACAGAAGTATTTAGTTTTTGGATTTTGTTTGGATGTGCGCACAAAACAACATTCTGTACGTGCTAGTTCATTGTGATCTCGCCACGGCTCTGGTCTGGTCTGGAGTTGTACAAGTGCTGATCAGTGTGTCTTCGACGTGAGTTTTAGTCAAACTAATTGCAAGATTAGTAAAAAAATGCCTTCTCAGAATTCTATCAGCTTCATTTTTTTTATTGCAATAGTTATAAATAATTAATGAATTTATTCCGCTCATATTTAGCAAATTATAAAAGACAACTGGATATACACAGTTGTCATCAGGCCTATTCTTGCATATGACTTACTACTTTGGTGGCCATGATCGGGAAAAATAACAGCTCAAGCCAAAATGTCACGCCTCCAAAGTTTAGCATGCACTGGAGCAATGAAATCTTCTCCCACCAAGGCAGTTTAAGTACTTTTGTCTCCGTTAGATATTTTCGTGAAAAATGAAGCAGAGGTAACCGCAGTTCGCTTGAACTCCACGAGTGCGTGGAAATAGCTGGGGACCTCGACACGCAACAGCTCTAAACGAGGCATACCACATACAACCAGCTATGAGAGTGAGCATAGACCTTGTGATCAGAAATTATATTTTCGGCAAACGGTTCAAAATCGAATTAGACTCAATAAATGATCTGCCATAAACTTATGACATCCACATCTACACGGACGGATCAAGAAGAACCTCTGGAGCTGGCGCAGGTGTTAATATAACCGAACTCGACATACAAATGCGCATACCATTACGTAATCTCAGCAACATATTCCAAGCTGAACTGTGTGGCTTAACGATAGGTTCTTGATAAGTGACGGAGAAGCAAATTATAAACAAAGATATACTGTGCGTTACAGACAGCAGGACAGTTGTACAAACACTCAACAAAATGGAGTCCAGAAGCTTGATGGTTAAGGAGTGCATAAAATCACTAAACCAAATATCTGCAGAAAACAGAGTAACCAACACGGAGATCTTGGTAATGAAAGAGCAGACACTCTTGCCAAGAAAGCATCTCATAAAAAACCAATTAGTCCAGAACCAATACTACCACTCACAATCCCCAGGAGCTGTGAGACCATGCCCTTGGTGGGGGGCTCGGTAGCCGCATATGCGGCGAAGCTAAGGACAGCTCAAAAATAGACCCAACTCAAGGTGTAAAGTGATCCGTGCCGATGGGTGCATGGCGGTGAGGGTGCACCATCTCAAACGGAGCCTCTGGGAAACCGGGCGAAATCACAGAGAAGCCAGTCTTACTCCGGTGCAGGGGGCTTCGCAGGAGTGGACTATTAACTTCTCCCCATACTCGTGGGAGCTATATGATCCATAAGGACAAAATCGAAACCAATGAGAATAGGGAGTCAGACTATGACTCTCTCTCGGATACTCTCAACTCAACTGTCAAAGAGGTGGTAACAATAGACTCTCAGAGCTCCAATCATGAAGTACCTGTTTCAATAGAAGCCTCCACATCCAAAGCATCAGCGGATGGATGCGCTGATCAACTTTCGAAGGGAATACAAAGTATCGGACTCGAATGAAAAAGACTTTCTGGGGCTCAAAAGAAAAGACTCATGAAAGAAAAGAAGATAGCTGCAGGGATGTGGACTACAGAAAAAAACCCTTAAAAAGCAGAAGGTGGCGAATACAGAGAAGAAGATGGAGGGTACTAAAGGACCTCAATCTGAATCTCAGACACCAGCCAAAAACACCGGCGATAAAAAACCCAGGAGTGGTGCAACACCAATGACTGGCCCCTATATAAGAGCTGAGCGGAATCTGGCGGACGGTGATACGCAGACGCCATCCAGACACAACATTGGATCAGGCTCAAGCTGACTTGATTCAAAACTCTCTAGTGGAGGCGTTATATACTGCTCCTTCCAGCAGTGACCGTCCTCCACAGTTTATCAGAACGTCGTATAGCGCAGGAATCCTATGGATCACCTGCGTTAACCTACAAATGGCAGAATGAAGAACTATGGGAGGTCGCAGGGATCTCCCAGGTCGGCCGAGGATTCTGGTTTTCATACCCTAGCCAGAATCAGTAACAGCAGAAGTCGCCAGGATCCGCTTTAAGATGCAAGCCTAAGGACGGAAGAATGGCTGCTTTTGAGTCGGAAAATAGAGAAGGAAGGTCAAATCCTGGCCATCTCTATTGACGAAAAGTCTTTCAAAGCTCTGGAGGGTGCCCAGTTTAAAGGATTCTACAAACTGGGGCGTGTGACCTTCAGGGTTATTGGAAAAAAGAACAGCAATGATCAGGGAAATTCAGATCAACCTCCAGCACTGTAAGGTGGCCACGGCAGTCCTTATAGTTGCTATGAGGGACGCAGAAATTGCCCTGATACAGGAACCGTGGATTAGACACGTGAAAATTATAGGTCTGGGTGATTGGGCACTAATTTATAGTAGATCTACCGACATGCCTCGGACCTGTATTCTAATTTAAAAAATATTAATATACTGCCGTTAACTCTCTTTTGTTCTAGGGACCTGACAGCAGCCAAAATCAGGATCATTGAGGGTACCGGGCCAAGGGATATTATAATCGGATCAGCCTACCTGCCCTACGATGATCCTGAGTCAACTCCAACCAGGAGTGTGGAAGAGCTGTTGAGACACTGTAGGCCAAATGGGACTCAGGTGATGATCGGCTGCGATACTAACGCACACCACACAAAATGGGGAAGTACCAACACCAACAATAGAGGTGAGTCATTACTAGAATATATTATTGCAAATAACTTAGATATAATTAATGTAGGGAGGAAACCTACCTTTGTTAACATAGTAAGGAAAGAGGTCATAGATGTAACACTAGCCTCAAACTATTTGAGTAATTACGTCACAAACTGGCATGTATCTGATAAGGTAAATTGTTCGAATCACAGATACATCTGATTCCATATAACTGCGGAAACAACTACTACTACCTATCGAAATCCTCGGAAGACGGACTGGGAGGCATATGCTGCCGACCTAGAACATAGACTTCTGCTAATCAGAAAGACGATAAGGAACACGGAAGACTTAGGGATGGTTGTGGAGCAATTCAATGACGCAATCATCACTGCCTTTCAAAAAAACTGCCCTCTTACAACAAGGATTTCCACCAGGAATGTGCCCTGGTGGAGTGAGGAACTTGCGAAGTTGAGAAGACAGGTTTGAAAAGACTAACAAAGCAAAAAGAAATGATCAGTGGGATGTATATAGAACCACACTGACCAAGTTTAACAAAAAGCTGAGGGGAGCCAAGAGAAAGCCGAGGAAGTACTGTGAGGAGATAGAGAGTACTCAAGAATGTGCTAGACTTCAAAGAATTCTCTCAAGGCCCCCAAACCCCAATAAATTCGCTAAAGAATAATCTTGGCGAATATACCAATACGGGAGAGGAAACCGGCTAGGGAACTCCTAAGGGTTCACGTTCCCAGCTCACAGATAGTAGATCATGATCAAGGGACTGAGCCAGAACCTCGAAGGGCGTCCAGGGAAGACTGGCAGAATTCGAAGGAAGTGACTAACTATCAGAAAATCGAATGGGCAATAAACACATTCGAACCATACAAATTCCCGGGAATGGACGGGATTTACCCTATAATGTTATAGAAAGGAACTGAACTAATAAACAGGATACTCTGCAGCATTCTAAAAAGCAGCCTAGCTTTTGAAAATATACCAAAAACCTGGAGACACATTAGGGTAACGTTTATATCGAAACTTGGGAAAATAGGACAGAATACGGCAAAGTCCATAAGACCCATAAGTCTTATCTCTTTTGAACTTAAGACACTTGAAAAACTTGTGGCTAGGCATATTAGGAACGGTGTATTGGTAAACAGCCCACTGCACTCCGACCAGTATGCCTACCAGACAGGAAAGTCAGCAGAAACAGCTCTCCACCAGTTGGTCAAGAGGGTGGAGGATACACTGGAAAACAGGAAGGTGATGCTGGCCGTCTTCCTGGATATGGAGGGGACGTTTGACAACACCTCCTTCGATTCAATATCCAGATCCCTTGGTCAAAGAGGATTTGAGGGCACTTGTTGTCGGTGGATCAACTCCATGCTGAGGGAAAAGGTTGGTAGAAGCAATCGTCGCTGGGAGCGCGCTGACGGCTCGGGTGCATCGAAGGTGGGATGTTATCTCCGCTATTGTAGAGCCTGGTGGCAGACGGCCTACTCAGGGCGCTCACGGATAGGGGACACTGTCCACTCGGATGTGCTGATGACATAGTCATCATCATCCGAGGCAAATTTAACTGAACGATTAGAGAACAGATGCAAAATGCTCTGAAATGGGCTACAGGATGGTAGATCAGGAGGGTCTAAATATTAGTCCCAACAAATCTAACATCGTAGCTTTCACTCAAAGGCACAAGGTGGGGGATTTAGGACCACTCATCCTGAGAGGACAAAACATACAGATCTCGAATGAGGTCAAGTGTCTAGGGGTAACATTGGACTCGAGACTTACCTGAAACCGACATCTGGAAAACATCACCAAAAAAACGGTGGCATCACTCATGATTACCAGACGCTTACACGGGAAGCAATGGGGATGAAGACCAGACATGATGTATTGGACATACAAAATGGTGGTAAAACCCATCCTAACATGCGCCTCTCTGTTGTGGTGACCCACGACACAGCAGATAAGCGCGAATGGGAAAATGAACCAACAGCTATCAGAAGGTAGGATCGAACCTGGTTTACAGACGGGTCAAAAACTGCAGCTGGTACTGGATCACGAGTTTATTCTGCTAGTCAAAGTCAGAGCAAATACTATGCACTGGGTATGTATGCTTCTGTTTTCCAAGCAGAGGTATATGCCATACTTCAGTGCGCCATAGAGAATAATAGGAAGGCCACATAGAATCGGCGGATCCTAATATTGTCGGACAGTTAAGCGGCACTAAGTCATCAAGACTGGTGTGGGAATGTCTTGTAGAACTACAAACCCTGGCAGACCGGAATACGCTAAGACTAATCTGGGTGCCAGGACGCAGAGGGATCGAAGGAATGAAAAAGCTGATGAACTCCTCAGGAGAGGATCAGAAACAGAATTGATCAGCCCAGAATCGGCCTTGGGAATACCAGAAAGTATGGCTCGGAGCCTCATCAAAGACTGGGTCAGAAAAGAACATCAACGTTACTCGACAGAAATTCCCAGGCAAAACCATGGAAAGGAATTTATTGGCCTACCATGTAAAAAAAGGACCGAAAAACTGCTATTCATGACCAGAGATCGGTCGCGAATCACAACCGGTCTTTTAACCGGCCATGCACCTGAACCGGATGGGTCTGTATAACGGAGACCTTAACTGCAGACTATACACCAACGAACCGGAAACAGCCAGACACATTCTGATCATCTGTGAGGCACTGGACCGCAGGAGACTTAGCATCTTTGGGCAACCAAATATAGACCCAGAGATACGAATCAAACACTCAATAAAAGACCTGTGTACGGCCTCGTACAGGACACAAAAATACTGGAGTGGCTATCATAAAACCACATAGGCTCAGCACAATAAGCCTGTACAGGCCGCAGTGCTATATGGAGACGCATGTCAGACAGGCCTAAGAAAAAAACACACACCATGGACTCCATTCGCGAACAAATTAAATAAAAACAGCAATTCGAGAATAGAGCACCAGATGGAAAACGGCAGAGGGGCTTCGCAACTCCAAAGTAACACTAACAGCTCCTGGTAAATGCTAAACTAGATATTTTCTAAAACTATCAAAGAAAAACTTGAAAATGATAACAGAAATACTTATCGGTCATTTTAGACTAAATGAACATCTGCGCACGATAGGTGTCGTTGACGACTCCTTATGTAGAGAATGTTTAGAGGACGAGACGACAGGACACATTCTGTGCGACTGCACGGCTCTCGCCCGACAAAGACATACTCACCTGAAGATACAATAGCCAACGATGGCCGACATAAAGGGATGCGATCCAAGCCGCATACTAAGCTGCATAAACACCTGCATAAACGCCCGCTCAAGTGGCCTGCGCAAGTGGCTGGCATATTTATGCCCTCACCACCCCCCGTCCTTATCCGTATCCGTATCCGTAATAGAACGGGACAATTTAAGCTATTCGCACACTATAAAGGTAACTGTTTTTTATTTTTCCTTATGTTCCCAACAATGTTATTTTGTGCTCATTCTGATTCACTAATTGGCCGACCATTCTACGAAAAACATCAGCAAGCAAGCATTCATTCAAAAATGATATTCCTGCGGTTATTTATCTATGTAAATTTAAAACATTTTGATATAAAGCATTTTAGCATCTTATGATGTAACTATTTTTACCCTGTACTTGGCGGGTTTCGAGAAATATATTGCCTGAATAGACATTTTCCTCTGAATCCTTTCAGCATTTCACCTACTGTAACCACCTGAAAAGGGGAGAACTGGTCTTTAAAACTACCACGAATGAGGTCTAGCTCGTAACAAGCTCAAGTTTTGATATTGCTCTTATTCTGTATTTTAACGATGATGGATCACAATGCTTTCTCTAGTATATATCTACCGATATATCACAGCTGATCTTGTCCTTCCTTAAATAATTAAAGATGATTATGATGCTGATGATTCTTCTTGCTCTGCTTCTCCAGTATCTCCTTGCTCATAGAGTTTCTCTTCAAGTCCTTGCCCACTTTCTGAACTATCCGTCCTTCTTTCAATATGGTCTAGCTCTTCTTCATCACATCTGTCTTTGGCTTGTTGTTCTTCGACAAACATTCTTGTACCATCTGCTGCAGTCTATTTTGTTCGGACTCATAATTTATTATCCTGTAGAAATAAAAACCGTTAGTGTTTATATATATTACCAATATTTAAAAGATCTTTGAATAAAACACCACAGTTTCGTCTTCTGAGAATTAATTTATGAGTGAGAAAAGTTATGGTTTTCAACAATAAAAAATATACTTTCATAATCGATGACGTCAATTCAAATTCGGTGAAATAAGGTACCATGGACCATTATATTGCATTGATCGTAAAACGCCTGTTAATCAACTAGAGTCCGGAGAAGATCATATCAACCTAGGTAGGTACCAGTGGGAGTAACGCGCACACTTTTACACAGCCGATAAGCCACACTTTTAAAATTTTATCGAAATCGGAACGCAAGACTTCACCGATAGAGGGTTAATGTTTCATTATCACAGGTATATAGAACAATATCTTACCTACACCCGTCCACGATTTTCTAAAAGCATAAATGCCAACATTGATAGAGTTTACCAAAAGCAGGGCACTCGTGGATTAAAAAATTATCATAAGGCTAGCCGCGCACTAGCAACTTTTAGTTTTGGTAACTGAATAGTTTAGTTGTTTGAAAAATTGTCGGTACAAATTTACAACGCGCACAGGCGACTAAATAGTTGCTTGTATTAATCATTTTTAACATGGATTTTGTGGAAACTGCATGTGCTTGTGCGCTATTACTGGAACGAAGAAGAAAACGAAAAAGAAAACTATTTTGGGTTCATCCAATACTAAGCAAGCGACTTTTTAATGGACAATTTTGTAAATTGTTTGAAAGTTTGAGAGAGCACCCGCTGAAATTTTTCAATTACTTTAGAATGAGTATTGAGAGTTTTGACACCTTACTAAAGCTTCTGGAACATCGTATTTTGTACCAAGACACAACAGTCCGTCTGGCTGTACCACCGGAAGAAAGATTGAGTGTCACACTAAGGTAAGCAAAAAAAACGTTTATTCTCAAGAAAAACAATATTTTACACTATAAAGTAAATAGAGAAGAAGCTTCAGAATCGTTTTCCCACGAACTCTGCGTGTAATTATTAGGTGACACAACAGATGGTGCAGTAGTTGTAGTTGTCCTTTCTGTATGATTATTTGGTGTGAACCCTGAGAAGTACTGCGCTGTAGTATTTTCCTGGGAAGCACTGCCACTAGTGCCACCATAGCCATACGTTTGATTTACGTTGTGCTCACTTGGAAATGGATAATAATTATGTCCAGAGAAACGGACTCGTCTCATAACATTCAAAAATTCTGTTCGCACGATGAACTTTTGTTCTTCATTAATTTTCTTAAATGAAGGAAGAAGACAGAGCAAAAAATATTTGTCTTCGTCAATCTCGCTCTCTTGATCCCTTTTTTGTTTCAAGATGTCCAACAAAGAGTCGTCGTAAGATTTTTGAGGAACCTTCTTTCGTCTGAGTGATGATGAGGTAGTAACAGGTTTGGCGATAGTGTTATTAGTTTGCGAAGTATTGGGTAAAGCTGGATTCTCTTCTTCGGTTTCTTCCAGTTCATTTTCTATATCACTTGTCTGACTCTTGTCCCCAAGAATACTTGTGGTTTCCCTGCTCTCGATTGAATCATGCAAAAATAACAATTGCTCGAAATAAATATATTTCCGTCTTTTTGTCCGTCCTTTACCCGACTGTTCATTTTTTTGTGCATCGTATTCTCTTTTAAAACATGTCCTTAAGTTCTTCCATTTTTTCTGTAATTCTTGTCATGAAAATAAAAAATATGTTAATTTTTATTTTAGATATTTAGCTACAGGAAACAGCTTCGTATCACTGCACTATGAATATTTGCTCGGAGAAACAACGATAAGGGAAATTATCAGAGACACATGTGACGCTCTTTGGGAACGTTTGATTCGAATTTACATGAAGAAGATGACGAATGATGACTGGCTAAACATAGCCAATAAATTCAGTAAAACCTCACAATTCCCTAATTGCATAGGAGCGGTAGATGGGAAACACATTCGAATAAAGAAACCTAATTAAAGCGGATCAGAATTTTTTAATTATAAACATTTTTTTTCAACTGTACTTTTGGCAATAGCAGACTATAATTATAGCTTTATTTATATCGAGGTTGGCGCCTTTGGTTCATCAAGTTATTCCAATATTTTTAAGAAGTCTGTTTTTTCAAATTTACTCGAAAGGAATTGTATAAATATTCCAGCACCAACATCTTTAACGAATGACGAAACTGGACGGAAAATACCATTTGTACTTGTAGGGGATGAGGCATTTGCTCTCTCAGAACATGTACTAAGACCATACCCCACAGACTGACCAGAGCCCGAAGATTCGTGGAATGCACATTTGGTATTTTAGCCAACAAGTGGAGGATATTTCATAGACCCCTTGACACAAATATCCAATTTTGTGACAGTATCGTGAAAGCATGCTGTATGTTACATAATTTTGTCAGAAAACATGACGGAATACGTTTTGATGACACTCTGATGTATGAATGTCCACTAGAAAATATTACACGAGTGGGAACAAGAAGCAATATCAAAGGTGCCGATGTTAGGGATTATTTTGCAAACTATTTTATTTCTCCGCAAGGATCTCTTCCATGGCAATATGACAAAATTTAAATTTTAAGATAATGAAAAATGTATTACTGTCTTATTATATGATATAAATAAATACTTATTATGTATTATTATGTACTTACCTTTTTTTTCCTTCTCTGCAGCACCAAGTTTACTCCAATTTTCCACAAATTGTACAAATATCTCGATCCACAGTTTCTTTTTTAAAACCTTATCGGAGTATTCTTTTAACTTTGTATTATAAAGGGCTGGGCGTTTTTCTATCTCACAAATAAATAATTCGGTATCCAGAGACATGTTTTTGTGATACTTCTATTCACAGTAATATTAGTTTAAATGAACAAACGTCAATATTTTATTTTAAAAATGCGAATGACTGATGTGATGGCAACTAATAACAAATAAATTGCCAGTGCGCGGCGACAGGTTAAAACATGAACGGTATATTTTTGTCGGCAACTACGGGCAACAATTTCGTCGCCGTGAAAAAGGCCCTATCCTCACGAGGCTACACAACATCAACACGACATGCGAGCGATATGTCGCTCGGAGGTTGCCGGCGTGTATTTGAATCAGTGACTCTACACCACGCGGTACGACATGGAAGCGATACAACAACTGGGATGCATGTTGCTTGTCAACATTTTTTTTCAGTTGCCTGTCAACACTTGTCGCGTGACATAGCACCTTTTTTGAGATAATTTCAGTAAAAATGGCCGCTGAACGGGATATTAATTTAAAAATCACCAACGCCAATACAATCTTCAAATCCCTCAGTTAACTTAACGCACATTTCTCCATCGCCTCAGAACACATACACTTCTTCAGCAGAAACTGGTTCCCATATACCACTTCTGTCGTTCCAAGGCGCAAGTCAATCAGCTAATAGTCCAACATATGCAAATGTGTATTCCAATGTCTCTTTTGTTGCTTCATCACATAATTATGGGGACTCCGAGATTTTAGTGACACATTCCGAGATGAATTAGCCAACAGATCTTTATCAGTATGAAAAGGAACAACAATCTAATCATGAAACATCCGATTATGTTCCACGAAACGTACCCTTTTGGAGAAAATAATAAACCTAATTTCTGTAAAACTATAAGTATTAATAAAACTACGCAGGCTTTCACCGCCGGTATCATTAAAACTAAAGTTTTCCAGGCTGTTAGGCCGTGGTCGCGTTTGGTTTACTCCAAAACTTTCAACTGCAGCTGCGGCAGTCATCTTCAGTGGCGCTGTGGTCGCGGGCGAAGTGTACGATGTGGCGTCCGAGGTGGTACTGTAAGTGTTATTTGTTTTTCAGTTCATTTTGCATTCTTACTTTAATTTTTTTTTAAGCACTATATAGTATTAATTATACTTGTAATTCTATTAAAAATGTTGTTAAAAAAGAGATTTTTTATTTATGATTTTAAAACAAAATTCTTACCTAAGCGTTATGAGTAACCTCTGCTCTGCACTCATACATTCTCGCATAACAGTGTTCTGTTTCTGAAGAGGTGTCACGATTCTTAGCAGTTCTCGAAAAACTGTCTTTGGTCATCCTGTAAAAAGCCTGGAACTTTTTATCATTTTGCCTGAATTCTTTCGCTGCTACAAACAGTCTTTGCCTTCTGTTCCTTGCAATATTCGAATGCACCCAATATTTTCTTCTTCTTCTCCAGTTTCGCAAATATAAATACATAAGTATGTCTTCTTCTCCTTCACTAGATTATACGTCTTCTTCACTTGGTATCTTTAAAATAACTAGCAATGGTTTTGTGTCGTAATTCACCTAGATATATTAAGTCATCCCATGTAAATAGTTCGTGATGGAAACATTTTTTTTGTTGCATGGCCTAAATGTCGTGTAGATGTTGTGTAGCTTCGTGAGGATAGGGCCAAAATAGGCCCAGTCGTAATTTTCTAGTTGCTTCGCCAATGCGCGAGTGTACATTTAAAACGGTGTGTTCCATTTCCGTAACTAAACAGTTGCTAGAAAAAAGTTGCTAGTGCGCGGCTAGCCTAATAGTGAGACATATTCGAAAATATTTACAACCCCTCTTAATTCTAATTTCCAAATATTTATCCTTAAAATATTGCCAGTTAAATAATTGGTTAATTTAGGAAGCAGCTGTTCTTAAGTTATTAATGGTATTAACCATCTATTCTTATAGCGGTATCATAACGCGATTGATTTACAATATTCAGATTCGCTGGCGGTCTTCGGAGAAACAGGTCTCGGAATATTTACATTTAGTAGATGACAAAGGATGGATGTAACAAAATTATAATTTCATTCGAGCGGGGGGATATGTACAATATTGTATGGAAAAGTCGTTATATTCCCTACTTTTTGCTTTTTTTTTAACAGGGATAAGGTGCCATATATAATATTGTGTGAAGGCTCGAAAGTAAGAGATTTACCAAATTTGACAAAGCATTATAATGAAAAGAACTTATTGCTAAGGTAGTGTCACAGTCGAGATTCGAAAATCCTATCTTACTCATATGTAGTTTACTGTATTTAATTGAAATATCAGCACACATATAGAAGAAAATCTATCAAACTAGAAACTACTCTCACATTAAAAACCTCAGATTATAATATGAAGTGTTTAAAGTATCAGTCATATATATGCAACATATTTCAAAAATCCCGTTGGGGAATAAATGGATGATCCACAAAATTAAAAATTTCTTTACAAGTTTTTAGATGGGCAATGTAACATGAAGAATCATTAATCACAAGGAAAAGCTAATCAAATTATTTAAGTGTAAGGAAGACAAGTTTGCTTTGAATTTAATGTGACTCTATTGTGGGCTTTTCTTGATATAAAATATTTTAGCAATGAGACAATCCATGCAGATGTTAAATTTGCAACTGCAATACATCTTTTATCTCTTAGTAAATATATGCAGCATCTCTATACAGAGGGTCGGCTGAACCTATACTCGCCAACACGCAGGCGTTTTAATACCAAAATCCACGTGGAAGTACATGAAAATGTCTAATTTAAGAAAAAAATTACCCCAGGTGATTAGAATTGTGAGCTTAGATTCTCACACTGATACGCCGATCAGCCCTAGGGGCAAAAATTCGACCAAATGTAAGTATCAGGCTAAGCGATTATATTTTGAGTGCAGTGCTATAATATACGTACAATGAGATCTGAGAGGTGAGATATCATTGCACTGCAGACAGTCCACAAGTCTTGCAGGAAAAAAAAATAAGTCTGATCACAAGAGAATGGTCATATGGATGGTGTTAGTTATCTAGTTAACAAAAACAGAGAAGAGGAAACAAAGGAATACATGGAATGTATAGACAATTACGGGTTGAGTGAGAAAAACTGCAATGGGAGGAGATGCTTGCAAACTGTCTAAAAAGTAAAAGCTATATTGCCTCAACACATTTCTCACAAAAATCATTTTAACCCAAGTGGACCCCTCGACAACTCTTCAAAAATTAAATCGGTTTCGTGCTGTCGGATAGTCGAAAAATATGTAGCGATGTATCCATTATCAAAGAAGTCGATACGAGCAGCGACTACAGAATGGTCCGCACATGCTTAAAAATCAACAATAAGAAAGAAAGGCGGAAACTGTTTACAAAACCAAGATTAACTACTGATGAAGAATTCGAAACGAATAACGAACAATACCAGGAAGAAATGGCGAAAAAAAAAATCTCAAAATCATAAACGTCAATAAAAACGAGCATCCATATGGCAACCAAAAAATTAAAAACCTGCGAAATCTAAAACTTACTTCAAATATTATTCAACTGATTCGACAGAGAAGATCTATAGAAAAAGGCACTAAGGAAGACAAATCATTGAACAGGAAAGTGAAGAGACACATTCGCAAAAAATATCAGAACATAAAACAAAAACTATCCAAAACACTATATAAAAAAACTCGAATATGTAAATCCGCAGCACGTAATTCTCCAACGGAAAAATGAAAAGAGCAAGCTACAACAACAAATATGATATCATAGTTTCTAATACAGAAAAAATTTCCCAAATCATAGACGACATGCTCACCTGTATTCAGAAACAACATCAAAAAAACTCCGAAGAGAACAGCGAAATAAAGATGGTGTAAATTTTCTAGTTAACAAAAATATCAAGGAAGCAATAATAAAATACACCTCCTTCCATATCACGTTGTATTGCCTAAACACATTTTTCAAAAAATCACCTTAACCCAAGTGTGATCCACTCTGCAAATAATTAAATCGACTTCGTGTTGTCTAATAGTCGAAAATTATGTAGCGATGTATCCATTCTCAAATAATTCGATACAAGCAGCTACCACACGACGGGACGGTTTGCGCAAGGTTTAAATTCAACATTAAGACGGAAGGCATTAAGCTGTTTATAAAACCACGATTAGCTACTGGTAAAGAATTCGAAACGAATAAGGAACAATACCAGCATGAAATAGCGAAGGGATTAAAATCAACAGAAAATCTCAAAAACATGAACAACAATAAGAGGATAAAAACCAGCATCCGTACGGTTACCAAAAAATATGCTTTAAATTAAAGAACCAGCCAAATTCAAAACCTCCTCCTAATACTATTTAACTGATTCGATAGAAAATATCCATAGAAGAAGGCACTGAGGAATACAAATCATTGTACAGAAAATTAAAGAAAGAAATTCGCAAAGATATGAGAAAGTCAAAACTATCCAAAACACTGTAAAATAAAATCGAATATGAAAATCCGCAGTACGAAACGGAAATATGAAAAGAAGCAAGCTCCAAAAACAAACAGGGTACCGTAGTTTCTAATCCAGAACAAAGTACTTAAATCATAGACAAAGAGGACTTCAATACTCGCATATAATCAGAAACGACATCGAGAAGAGAATTAGGGACACTAGAGACTGGCCGTGAGATAAGAGGATATATTGAAGGTGTCGATGGATGAGACAAGAAATGCTTTAAAGAAGATGAAAAAAGTGTCAGTTGACCCGAGAAATGTTAAAACTAGTGGGAAACAGCGTCGAGACGACATTTCATGTCTAGTTGAACAACTGAGAGATATGTTACAACAATAAAATAAAGCAGATGGTGAAATCGCCCTGACAATGAGAATCAGTAACACAAAAATAATGAATGCTGAAAAACTGCAAGCAAACTGTATAATTGAAAATATTAAGGATTATATACTACCTCGGGCACGTCATCATGCTGGGTAAAGAAAACTAAACAGACAAAGTGGCACGTAGAATAAGACTTGAGAAGCTCCATCATATTCTCAGAAATACGACCATCTTGATAAACTTGAAAAAATTGTTTATGATTCCTATTTTCTCCCATTTGTCACATATCAGCTAGAATCAATTACCTTGACAAAACCAAGTGCCACCCATTTTAAAAGCATACAAAAACCATGGAGCGTGTGTAATGAACGCCGATTTCACCCTTTTATGTGCTTACTGTATTTTCGGCCTTTTCTTCAATTTTTGTTCATATTTTGAAACCAGGTTCGCAGTACCAGTGTGTTGACACCCTATTTTGTTGAAAATAATTTACCTAGACGACATGGGCTACAACCCCTACTTCTCCACCTAGTAGGCAGTAACTTCATTCCACTTTCCAGTACTCAATTTTTAACCTAACAAGCTTATAATGAAATGAGCGTAGGTCAAATTACTTTCGGTTTTAGAATAATAATTGAGTTTTCGAATTTTAAGGCAGCACACAATTTAAAGGGAGCATTTTTTATTTAATTAGTGGTTGGCTCAAATTTGTTCAGGTAATTTCTGATATGACCTAGGTATTTAAAAGTTCGCCAGACAATCAGTTATGGCATAATTAAAAGAAATTCGTTAGCATTAACACTTAACCCGCTGTGATTTACTTTGTATCGAGCTTCCCTGGAGCTTAAATTCAATCAAGGAATATGGTAAAAACAAATTCTACATTTCCTAATAAATAAAATACAGAATGGCGCTAGCACTAAATAATGGGATACTCATGAAATTAACGAAGACATACATCAATAATGTTTCTATACATACAGGCGCCCTAAGCATTATGATTTAAAATTAAACTTACTATCTAGGTCTTAATGTTAATCCGCAACCTGCTATCCTAGCCTTAACAGCTTTTAGACCACCTTCTCTCACGACGCGACCAGTGACGAAATTTCAAACAACGTTTGCTGCAGTACTTTTCCCGAGCCGACGAAAAGATTTTGCTTATTTACTTATTTAATTTCCACGAGTCTCTGGTACTTCGAGACACTTCTTACGGTTTGGTCAATACTGTTTTACCCTTTGGACAGAATAACATACTTGAGAGATAAACTTATACTAAAAATTTCCCGGGTCCCATTTGGACAGTATAACGTTCTAAGACGCGTAAAGATTATATTTAGACTAACTTTTTCAGAGTTCCCATATTTTTGGTCAGGGAGACGTGCTACCCATGAAGATTAGTTTCAGACTGACTTTTCAGAGTTCCTCATATTTTTTGGCAGGGGGACGTGCTACGCGTGAAGATTTTTCAGACGAGTATTTTTCGCTTTTATACCAACTTTTTAAACTTGTTTTCTCCTAGAAAAATCTGGATTCTGCACCTGCAGCTATTAAAATGATATTACTAAGAACACTTTAAATTTCGCCGAAAATTGTAATATGGCAATGAGTGTTTTAACACTTTTTAATTAAATTTTAATTTTTTTTAACCTATTAAAATTAGGTACATGCTTTTTAAATTCCGATCTTAATTACGCCATTAAAATTAGTTACTACATGCTTTTTAAATTCCGATCTAGACCAAATTAAGGTAATTAAAATTGGAGAACACAATTTTTGCATTTCAATCCAATTGGAATTGGCTTCGGGGAATATTTTTAATGTCAACGTCCACTGGCCAATGGTTTTCTTTTTAGAACAAAGTTTGGATTAGTTTGGGTTAGTCCTCCTATTTTTTGAAGCATGCAACTAGTGGTTGTTATTCCGTGAAGTTAGTTTTTCTAGTCGCGCGGTATAATGCAGTCGAAAAAACCCAAAAGTATGTCAACCGCGATTTAAGTCGGATTTCGAATCTTGTGAAGTTAAACACAATGCAACTTATTTGGATTATATTCCAAGAGTAAGTTATTTTATTTTAATAAGGCTTGTGGTAGGTGCTTTTTTGTACATTTTTCTTAGGCGAAAATGTTTTAACTTTAGACGCGGTTCGGGCATTATTTCTTGAAAGTTGAATTACAATTTAAATTTTGTTATTAAAATCAAATTATTATTTTATTTGCCGATCTAATTCGAAACTTAATTTATTTTATGTATTGGTGAGCTAGCACAATCGTAATTTATTTTGAAACAATTAAAAATAATGTTTTAAACAAATTGTTGAAACAATTTAAACTAAATCAGGTGCTACCCTCAGCTATCACACGTGAAATGCTTGGAATCTAGGAATGAGGAAATTAGGCAAGGAACCGGAGTAACCTGGGGAGTAATTAACGTGATGAAACGTATAGCAGAGCTTAAATGGTGTTGTGTTAGACATATGGCGGGCAGGACCATGATGGATGCACGGCAAAGGTGACAAAATCGCGGCCAAGAGAAACGGAGAGGAGCAGCAGGAGACCAAAGACAAGATGGATAGATGATATCAAGGAAAAAATTGTGCAAAAAGCCCAATATTGACAACGATTGAAAATATACAAAGATATCTATGTCCAGGAGTGGACGAATGAAAGCTGAAGAAGAAGAAGTTGGATGACAAGAAGAAGATGAAATATTTGCTATGATCAGGTGTCTGAGAAAATGGGGATATCTCTTACTGACGAATTCTTGCGATTAAGATATAAAGAGAAAGCCGTCACAGTTTTAATCAAACCAAGAAATTGTATTAAGTGAGCCAAATTAAATCTGATTTCAGATTGCAGGAAACCTCATGGACCTTCAAATAACTCCCAATCAACGTTTCATTATTTAATGTAATTATGCATGGAAATGCTTTTATAGACACTAGAATAATTTCATACTACTTACTTGATACAATCTGAGCTTAAGCAAGAGTAAGAAAAAGCGAATAAAACTTAGCTATTGACTTAAAAGTATTAGGAGATCTGATTTTATTAATTGGTTTAAAAGGGTAAACGCTTACTACTGGAAACTGGGCTTCTGAACTAAACATATTTTGGGAGTAGATAAATATTTTATATGCAATTTGTCTGCTATTTTACTTTTAAATGCAACATTCCTCTATACCCAAGCAGCCAGGTTTACCAAGAAAGCCAATACGGCGGGTCCTGATATCATTATGCAGGATCGACAATTCCTTCATCCTCGCCAATCGGGCTACTGGGTGTCTCGGTCAACAGCAATATGTCCTGGCATGACCACGTTGCTAATATCGCAAAATCAGCCTCGCAGAAGTTTGGTGCACTATTTCGCAACAAAAAACTGTAGCTGCTGCGGTGTACAGCTACTCTTGCTCTACAAAACGCAAATAAGATAGTGCTGAGAATATTGCTCACACATCTGGGGTGCGGCACGTAAGCACACCCTAAAGCTGCTGGATTCCATTCAGAAGAGAGCTTTGCATCTTGTCGGCGACCCGGAGCTGACCCGTGATCTGGATAGTCTGGAACACTGCAGGCATTGCCCGAGATATCCCTATTTTATAGATATTTTCACTACAGGTGTTCTCAAAATTTAGCCCGCAGCCCGACAGACGGCAAGAGCGCACCCGTTCGTTGCACAACCGAAAACACCTAGCACATCGCTTTACATGGACTCCTTTGTCTGGCGCACTGCATTACGGTGAAACTCACTTCCAGGACATCCGTTTCCCCCTAATTACATCCTACAACTATTTAAGAACCGTGTGAATCAACATCTTCGCCCACACACCGCTCGTCGAGTGCCATATGATCTCCCTTTAGTGTGTGTGCCACTGCCATATAAAAAAAACTAAATTGAAATTTAATTGTCTATCGCTTGTCCTAATAAGAAACTATTTTAAGTTCACGTTTTAAATTTATTACAGCTGAACCTATGTTATAGCCGGGCTAAAGACCTCTCTCAATTTTTAAAAATTACAATTATTGAAAAATAATCTGAAATTTTACGAACAAACATTTAATATATTTACTATCCCCATTTCAAAACGTGTTTTTAATAAAATTTTTGATTCATGCATTTCAATAATGGGATTACGTTCTTTCCAAAATAATGCCCTATAAAAATGTGCATTTAGAACAGGCTTAATGATCGCGTAAATATTTCCTTTTCTTGTTCAAACATAGGTTACCGTGGAATGCGTCAGGCTTCTGAACTATTATTGTGGATACTATATTATTACGTTGGATTTTCCTGTCACGCGCGAATATGGAACATGCTCGAAGGGCTGTAAAGATCGGAATCAACACAAGAATTGGGCATATCGGCTCATTTTGAACTTATGGGGAATATATTTTTATTATTTCTGGTTTGATTTATATGGCTTCTACTGAATAAGAAATATAGGTAAAATAGTGGAGTATTTCAACAAAGACGTTGCTTTTCATTCTGTTGAGACGGATTCATTTACTGATGGCAATAGTCTTCTTGAATATGTTCTTGACGATGTAGTATTACATGGAAATGGATGAATATCTACTATTTATCAAATACTTCTGCCTAGCTTGTTGCTTCATTCTATAGCTAATACAAATCCCTATGATATTTTACATAAATATTTCTAAATGTCAGTAAATATCAAAATAGCTAAATACAAGAAATACAGATTATGTAATGTAAAATTTTAAATACATATGCCTAACTTATTAGAAACAAAAACCCATATATAATAACTTAACGTATTTCTTAATAACATAGTGCACTCAGCAGTCAATATTCATAAACTTGCTGATAATAAGTCAAATAATTCGATTTGCAAGCATCGTTCACGAATATAGGCCAGTGCCAATAACTGTACTTTATTGCTTCAAAATAAATTTTTGCATTACTTGAAGCCTTCATTTGTGTTTTATTAATCTTGAAATATTACTACTTATCATAACTGGAAGACAATGTATAGGAAAGCAGTGGTTACGAAAGTGATAATTAGGTATTCAGAGCGTGCATGTGAAAATTTGGCGAGGCACGTAAAATGTTGTTTCAAGAGGATTATTTACTTTAACTTATGAATATATATTCAGCTTTAAAATCTTAAATGGGAAGCCTTGTTCATTTGTTATTTTTTAAATTGTCAATTCAATCGTGGATAAGTTTTTCTTCGCAATAGTTGAATCTTTACCTTCGTTAAAATATGGTTTATGAAACGATAATTGGATGCCGCGAATCTTGACAGATGACGTAATGGCCGAGAGTTTATGGTAGTATAAAATTCAGGGTGGACGATCAAGAATTATTAACCAAAACCATTAAAGTGATATGGTTCAAGACAGGTCCAATATGCCAGTCTTCCTTGCAAGGATTGGCCCCATTTGGGATAAAAAATCAAATTTTGAAACATTACTTCTTAAAAATATTGTGTTATTCGGATTAACCTTTGGCATTTAGTGAAATGCTACTGTCTAAATTTAAAGTGGTTTTTAATAAAATATTTCAATGCTAATATTTATATTTTATTAAAGAAAAGTATAGAATTTTACTTTAAATTGTGTAAATTACAATCATTATATTATATTACATCTCTTGTAAGCAGACATGAATTGTGTGAATTATCCAATCCAAGCCATCTAACAAATATCTAATTTCCCTTTTTCTTAATACTTAATACCAAATAGACATTTGGATGTTTAACTTTCTGCAACTCTTCTCCATAAAATCCTTCTTCAATTTCTATGTTTTTCGCACTTGTCACAAAAATATAAAATTATTATTCTTCAATATTTCCCTTATCCATAAATTATTTGGGCTGAAGACTTCTATTTCAGAGTGCCAGTTTTTTACAAATAGTTTGGTGTTCTTCATTAGTTAAAAAATATTAAATCTTTGCAATAATTGTTTAATTTCGAAACAATTCTGGACAATTTTCTCAATATTTAAATTAAGTCAGCTTCGATATGATTATTATTTTCTTGTAATCCCTATCATGGGAAAACTTAAGACCACCTTTACTCAAAGGAGAAACTATCCTATTTGCGAATACAGTGAAGTATCTGGGAACTACCTTAGATAAAACACTTAACTGGAATGCGCATCTGGATAAAATTGCTGCAAAAGCCAAACGGTCATTATGGACTTGCAGACGCATTTGTGGCAAAACATGGGGCATACATTCCAAAGAAATGCATTGGATATATATTGCGGTCATAAGGAGGAGACTACAGAGCTGCGCGAGAATCAAATTATCCACCTTACAAAGACCAGCGTATCTGACAATTAGTGCCGCCTTCGGCACTACACCCGCGGCAACGCTTGAGTGTCTTCTAAATCTGACACTTCTCTAAATAATACTGGAGATGGAGGCCAGATGGGCTACGTATAGATTGACAACGGCGAGGCGGAGATCAACAATCCGCAGGCGATCACATGGTGCCCAACAAGCTGAAAAACGCTAATGAGCGGGACAGTGTGTTGGGTTTATCATCAGATGGTATGTCTACTAAAACTAACTATTACCATGCCTATGACCAGAGAGGAACGAATGGGCAAAAGATTCCGAAAATCTGAGAACAACAGAAAATAGTAGGTTCACTGACGGCTCCAAGACTAATGATTGCACAGGACTCGCTGCATGGAATAAAAATGGTAAAGTTGAGCTCAAGTGTTCTCTAGGCAAACATGCAACCATATTTCAGGTATAGGTTAAAGTTATTGATATGCCTGCTCCATGGCGCGCGCATTGATAGAGACTTTAAAGGCAAGTCAAACAAAATATTCTCGGACAGTCAAGCGGCTTTAAAAGCTCTTAGATCTAGCAGTTGTTCATCCAAGCTAGTATGGAACTGCCAGGAACTACTCACCAAACTAGGGAAAGTAAATTGTATTTATTAAAAAATACCATGATTTTCTCAGATATTACTTTTTCCAACATCTTAGAAAAGACCCTTACTACCGAGATAGGTCGGAAATTTTCTATATCATTTATATTTCCCTTTTTAAATACTGGAGTCACCACAGCTGTTTTTAATATGTCTGGAAAGGTTCCAAGAAAAAAATCTTACACTGCTCTGGATACCTGGACATACCAGATATGAAGACAGCGAAAGAGCTGATGCTCTCGCGAAGCAAGCGGTCGCAACGACCCTCCTAGGACTAGAACCAGTGCTGGGAATAGCTTATAACACAGCTAAAGAAGCTCTCTCCAGATGGACAGAACAGCAGTTTGCAGACAAATGGAGAGAGTTACCGGACCTAACTCATTCCATAATGACAGTGAATCTGCTTCAGGAGTGACAACTAAACGACTTTTCAAATTGGCCGACAACAGATGCAGGCTGTAGTTGGCACGTACACTGGTCGTTGTCGACTAAGAAGCCGACCACATGAACAAGATAGGGGTTCCCCGAGAAACGGAATACCGCTTGTACTTGGAGGACGAAGAAACCATGAAGAATGTTTATGCTAGCATATAGAAAGAACGACACAAACGATGTTTGGAAATTCTCAAATTACACTTGCAGATTTGAAAACTATCCACCCCAGAAAGCTATTCGGTTTCATTCAAAGGAGCGAACCTCTGACCTAGTGGAAAACACAGATGTGAGCCACAATAGACCAGGGTCGCAGCGGAGGGCCTCATTAGGGCCCATTCTGGTGTACAAATTCAAAATATCATCCCTAGCATATTACCTCAGTATTTTTAACAACGTATTTTTTGGGCTTCTTCCGGACCTCTGCTTAAAAGTATTCCTTCTACTCTATTTTAGGTTTCCAGAAGATTAAATGTTTCTTGTGGTTCAATGCTCTCTACTGACATAGTTTTAAGTTTGCATTTTTTCTTGCAGGTATTTTTGAAAGGCAAGTAGTGACCTGTAAAAATACCCAAGGGGGTTCGTAACTGGATTTAGATCCAATAATGTCAAAATTCAAAAATCCATGACGATAGAATACGAGTATTGTAATATCATTGCTGTAGCAAAGTTGTAACTTGGTTCTCATTCTTGTTTTCTAATATATAATATATAAAAAAATGGTGAAGTCAGTTTTTCTGGTTTCTGACATCTAGGTTTGTTGCGTCCTCTGTCCACTTGGATCGCTGATAGTCACTTAGCTGCTACAGTTGGTTTTCCGGCTGATTTTCATTCAGAACTCTTTGAAGTCCTTGCTGAAAGTTCTGTTAAAACTGCATGGTGGATCTTCTCGGTCTTAGATGCTGGATAAATTCTTATCGCTTTTATTCATTACAAATTAGGAACGCGTGATCGCAGTAGTACTTTTGAGCAAACTTGAATTAGGTTGAAAGTTGCTGCTCCATATCTTGTACTCATATGAGTAGATTGTACCTTTCCTTTGAAACGTCATTTTGATTTTTACCTACAATATGTATTATTTGCTAACATTCCCAGTACAAAGTTATTCTCGCTGCCTAGGATAAGGATACTTATTACATTTATTTTCACTAGATCATATATCTACCTTTATTTTCGTAGGCTATAATTTATTATCTACTTGACACTTTGATAGCTTTACCGTTGCAGAGATTTCGAGCTAGAGAGCTCAGAATAAAGAAATGGAGACAAGTTCCAAATTAGAAAATATGTATATATTTAGAAATATTAATACACTAGATAACCAGTGAAGCGTGGAGTGGATGTCTTTAAGTGGGATTGAAACTGTCGTATGGCAGGCACAATTTCACATTCTACTAGTTAACTTGTGTTAGTATAAAACCATTCAGGAAAATTTCCTTTTGATGATATCTGCCCGAGATTGAAATGGAAAGCGATCTCTATATTATTGTGTAGTGATGTCTCCAAGTCACTAGACAGCACATCAACAGCGAAATATTGTGTCAGACGCTCATTTGCATATATTAGCTTCTTCTTTATAATATATTCTCCTTGAAATTGAGTTAATTAATAATAAAAATAATTTTGTACTGATAAATGCCAACCTGATCATGCTTTTTTTATGGCAGTGGTGCACACTCGACGAGCGGTGTGTGTGTGCGAATATTGACTGGGTTCTTAAATAGTTGTAGGTTGTAATTAAGGGGAAACAGATCTTCTGGGAATGAGTTCTACAGTGATGCAGTGTGCCCAAAAAGGAGTCTTTTTAAAGCGACTTTCAAGGTGTTTCCAGTTGTACAATGAACGAGTGCGCTCTTGGGGTCTGTCGCGACTGTCTGACAGGCGTTGCTAGGGGCGGCATGATGCGGGCCAAATACTGGGAATACGTGAAAATATCTGTAAACAGGATATCTCTGCGACATGTCTGCGATGTTCCAGACTATCCAGATCTCGAGTCAACTCCGGGTCGACTACGAGACGCACAGCTCTCTTCTGACTGGAAAATAGCAGCTTTAGGGTATGCTTAGATGCCGCACCCCAGATGTGTGAGCAATATTCTATGCACGGGCTTATTTGCGATTTGTAGAGCAAAACCAGCTACTGTGGTGTATACAGTTTTTGGTTGAGAAATACGGCATCAAGCTTCTGCAAGGCTGATTTTGCGATGTTTGCAACGTGGTTATGCCAGGACATATTGCTGTTTACCGGGACACCCAGTAGTCCGATTGACGAGGATGAAGGAATGGTCGATCCTGCCGGAATGATGTCAGGGTCCGCCCTATCGGCTTTCTTGGTAAAGGTGGCAGCTTGGGATTTTGCTGTATTGAACTGGACCAAATGCCTGTCGCCCCAGGTTCGAACTTTCTCCAGATCTTGATCACGTAACTGCAACTGAACCGCAATGTTCAGAGATCGGCTCTTAAGGGCAAGCCAGCTGCAGAGAGACGCTGGCAGTCCCACGGACGGCAGTTTTTTGAGCAATCCGTCATACCAAACTCTGTGAAACGCCTCTGAAATATTCAATGCAATCGCTCAAGATTCTCCAAAGTTCTCAATTGCGCTACTCCATATATAAGTGACGTAGGCCAGTATACCTCCTGTTGATCTCTGATTGTGGAATCGCTGTTGGTTACCGCTAATTATTTTGTTGGTCTCGAGGTACTTGAGTATAGTTGTTGATTGGTTTCACGTTCCATTACTTTGGAAATTATTGGAAGCAAGGCAATTGGGCGATACTTTAAGGGTGTGGTTTCCTTCCCTTTTTCGGAACAGGTTGCACTCGAGCGACTTTCTAAGAAGATGTACATCAAATTCCAGTATTTTTTTTGCCATACGATTAACTTGACAAAAATCCGTATTTTTCTTCAATGGTAGGTGGCATTTAATGAGAATTATACTTTAGAACTTTCCCCCAATCAAATGAAACTATCCATCTGGTTATATTAAGTATTTTTGTTAATTAAGTTGCGTGTTGGAAAACACGATTCGGTGAATATTGTGGAAGCTGCAAAAAACACAAATATCTCCAGTACAAAAAGGATGAGGTAGCTTTCAAACATTCAGCTCCAAATTGAACCATGAGATTCCGTGAATATGCTGCACATGGTATATATATTTTGACAGATATGTTGTAGATATTCTTATTTACTGCTGCTGCATATAACACATATTTTATTGGTAACGATACTCACGTGATTAAATAGAGTTATTCTAAAGTGTATAAAATAGCGGCTTTCTTATATTCGACTTTATTTGGATATTACACAACTTATCGGATTCTGGATAGTATCTGACAATGTACATGAATTGTACCCGAATTGCAGATTATGTTTAAGCAGAACAGGCATATTGCCACCTCTAAGAATTTATCGTCTGAGACTAATAATCTCTTAAACCCCCTCTAAATCGAGCCCTGGTCGGGGGTATTTTCCGGCTAGCTTTGAGCACGGACAGTAACGCGTAGAGATTTGTGTAATAATAAATTAACACATCGTTTTTAAATTCAACGTTTCGCTTCATATACGAAGCTTTTTCCAGAGTATACAATATACAAATATTTTTAAAACCGTTCTTTCGTGAATAGAATTAAAAAGAAAAATACTTTCTCTGGACATCTCAAAAACATTTACAGATGTCATAAACAAAGATTTACGGAAAAATATATATACATAAAGAAAGATATTTATAAATGATTACCAGGAGCGAACCTTGAAAATAATTGGATGCTCTATTAATTGTGGTCATATAAGTAGTAAAATGAATTTCAACCGGTATTTCGGTATATAATATTATTTTGCTCGGAATTTCGAATACCATTTTATTTGAGTCGATATTTTCGGTGAAACATGAATTATTAATTACGAGGTATATGAGGATTTGTGATATCAAAGGTTTGTAATAATAGTTTATGATTTTTTTTTTTTGAATCTGAACACGTGATTTTTGCTGTTTGTATATTGTTTTAAATATGCAATAGGTCACTATTATAATACAATTTTAATATTTGTTTTTATCTGCGTTATTATACAAGTATCCTTGGCCGGTAACTGTTTTCAGGTGTTTATCTGGTTATCAAAATATGATAATATAGGTACGTTTTTGCTCGTAGTCGGTTAGTACCATCAACCAATTAATGTGTAAGACAAGACACATTGCTGGAATAGTACTTTCAATAGAAAGCATCCTGACTATGACTAACATCCTTACGTCATTCACGAGCATGTTTTAGCATTAACTTAATATAAGCAGATGGCAATAGTGGCGGCCAGACAACGTACTCGCAACATCCTTTAGACCAAAGAAGAAATTTCCCCTCGTGTCCCTTGGCATTGCAAGCATATCGGATCCCCAGGGAAAGCAAAGCAAGCTTGCGGACCCACGAGGCTTGAGAGTTGGAGGTCGCATTATGGTCATTTATTTATAATTCTCTGAGCGATTTTCCCTGATGAATGAGATGTTCTTTTAGCCGGAAAATTGGTCGGATGCTAACTGATATTCAAATATCCAATAACGGGGGAAAAGTTATGTATGTTTTCCACTGTTCTATTTATTTACGTTTTACATGCAAGTAACCAAATATAATATATAAACTATAATCTTTTTGTAGTATTGATTGG
>MU182314.1:49263-64742 GCA_016904865.1 Pissodes strobi
TTATATAACTTTCTCGAGAACCGCTATTTTTCGTTTGTGTATTCTAGTCTTGCTAGAGGAAATCTTATTGACTATTCTTAAACCTACCCGTATTCGATTTATCTTTCTTTCAACACTCAAAAAGTGCGGCCTTCTTAAGACAACTTTAGGCCCTGGCAAAAACAAGACATTAGGTTTAGTAATTTTGTTTTTATTTTTGTGCTGAATTTACCTTTATCTTTGTCTCATATTGATTTTTAGATTGCTTAAAATATCGTTGTCGTATTGATTTAGAAAGAACTTCCACTCATTTCAAAAGTTGTTCGAAAGCAAATATTGAACAGAAGTTCTGCTCAAATTGGTGGAGGAATATATTAGTTGATTTGAATTAGATTAATTTTTTTTGCATATTTCATTCAAATATAATTGGCAAGGGATTATTTCTACTTCTTAGGTTTATTAATTACTCTCTTAAACTAAACTAAAATTGAAAAAGAACAGCTCACACTACTCGTGAATTCTTCAAAGAACTTTGAACTGTTTTTCGTGTTTTGATACCAGGACATCTTACAGTGCTGTCACAGGACAGATTTCAGGGCCTCACACATCTCCGGCATCAACCTTCAGAAAGCATAAAGGAACTCCAAGGTAGTAAGCTGGTTTTAGAGAAGCAAAGGTTTCATTGAAGACCGCTGGTCGAAAAATTAGAATTGAAACCGTAGGCTGATTAAAATAAACAGTTTTAATATCCTACCTAAATTAAAGAAGATTGTTTCATTGACATGTTTGTAATAATAGATGCTTTATTGTCAAAAAATTTTCCAATTTGTAGACAAAGCTAGAGTACAAAATATACAAAACACATAAAAACACAAATAGAAATATACAATAAAAAGAAACCTAACTATACAAAACTTTATACAATTGTGCAAATTGTACGAGGTCAAAATATTATTTAAAATGTTAAATATCAAAAGCTAGAGTACAAAACATACAAAACATATAAAAAAAACATATAAAAACACAAATAGAAATATACAATAAAAAGAAAAAGAAAAACCTAACTATACAAAACTATACAATTGTACAAATTGTACGTGGTCAAAATATGTAAAATATTAAATATCAAAATATTTAACATCAAATCCTAAGCACTAAACACCAAGCATTAAACATGAAATCATTAAACCAGTGTGTAAGATGCTCAAAATTAAGTATTAATTAAGAAAAAAGTCGTTGACTGCGTATAAGGCTCTCTCCAGTAAGTATAATCTCAAAGCTCTGCGAAATGCGGGAAAGGATGTTATTGACTTCAGTTCAAATGGTAGATTATAGTGCATTTTTTTGCATTGTACAATATAGAGCTTTTAACTAACTCTGAGCGTGGGGTTGGCAGATAAAGATCATGCTCCGTATTCCTAAATGGATAGTTGTGAAATGGTCTATCTGGAATGGCAGATACGTGCTTGCGGATTAAGCAAACCGATTCAAATATGAATAAGGAAGGAGGAGTTAATATTTTAAATCTTTTAAAGAAATCCTGGCAGTGAGTTCTACTGTTTAGTCCCAGTGAATATCGAACTCTTTTGTAGTTTGAAAATACGCTCAAATTGAGTCGCGCAACACGTACCCCAGAATGGAAGGGCGTATCGGAGGTGCGACTCAAAAAGGGCATAATAGACTGTTCTAGCAGTTGACACGCTAAGTTGCCTGGAAACAGTTCTTAACGCAAAACAGGCAGAACTTAATTTTTTTGATAAGACATCGATGTGCAAGTCGCACTTCAAATGGCTGTCCACAACAAGCCCCAAAAATTTCACAGATTCAACGACGTCGATAGTGGTGTTATTAAGTACAAAAGATGGCAACGTACTTTTATATGACAAAACTTTAGTTTTAGAAACGTTGAGGCACAGGAGATTTGAATCACACCATGATTTAATGCTGATTAAGTCACTAGATACAGTTCTATGAAGCGCCGTAATATCCGGATTGCTCCAAGTGAAACTAGTATCGTCCGCAAAGAGACAAACTTTACCGCTAATGTCCAGACATGCAATGTCGTTGATAAACAGCAGAAACAAAATGGGGCCTAGTACTGAACCCTGGGGTACTCCACAATCTATTGGCCTGCAAGAAGACATCGACGTATCAACCCTCACAAGCTGACTTCTGTTGTTAAGATACGACTTAAACCATTCGAGAGGCATTCCTCTGAATCCGTAGTACTGCAATTTGTTAATTAAGATATTATGATTTACACAATCGAAAGCTTTAGAGAAATCACAGTAAATGGTTGCTGTAGAGTGATGGTTGTTCAGGTTGGAGTATACATAATTAAAGAGGGAAAACATAGCATCATTTGTGCATTTGTTACTTAAAAATCCAAATTGATGGGTAGTAAGTATTTTATATTTAGAGAGAAAAGATAGAAGCCTTTTTTTAACCAATCTTGCAATGATCTTTGATAATGTGGGAAGTAGTGCAATTGGGCGATAGTTTGAAGCTTGGTCTTTATCTCCTCCTTTATGCAAAGGAATAATTATTGCCGTCTTAAGACAGTTTGGAAAAACCCCATTTTGGAATGACTTGTTAATTAAAGCAGTAAGATGGTTTAATGTGCATTCCGGCAGGTTTGAAAACATTTTCAGAGTAAGCCCATCAGTCCCAGATGAGGATTTGTTTTTAATGTATTTAATTGTGCTGCGAAGCTCAGCAAATGCTACAGGCGTAAAGAAGAAACTGTGTAAATTCACATTAGCTAGCATTAGAGAGATATGAAAGTGGATCATGAGAAGGAGTTATGGTGTTCATTAAAGCTTTAGCCACATTTACAAAGTAATTGTTTAGGTTCTCAGGTGAATTAGCGATAGTGCCAGATGAAGAAGCCTTATTCCTTAAGTCATTCACAATAGACCATGATTCTTTAGCAACGTTACCGGATTTAACCAGCCTCTCATTATAATAAATGTCCTTGGCAGCTTTTATAGTTTTATGATAGACTTTCCTGTAAAGTTTCACGTAACCATGGAAAAAGACGCTGTCCGGGTATTTTTTTAAGTGAGATAATGAACGCATGTTCTTTGCAGATGTGCGTAAGCCTTTAGTTGACCAGGGGTTATGTTTCTTAATTTTGACAGGCCTAAGCGGAAAGGATTCGAACGCCAGAGTAGATAAATACCAAATGAAACACTTTGTATTCCATGCAAAATTTAATCCAAAAGGACTTCTTATAAAAGCATAACAGAGCGCTTTCGGCCTAAGCCATCATCAGTGTTACTTGTCATTGGACCTGAAGAACATATCGACGAAGAGTAAACAAACAACACCAACAAACAATGGTCACATCACAATCAAAAAGTCAAAAGTCACATTTTAAAAGGCAACATAATCTTTAAAAAAGTACAATGCCCAACCACGCGTTACGTGGAACGACAAAAATGGCTTAGCTCACAACTATCTTAGTCAAAAACTCATAACTTTTGAATCAGTACATTTCTATCCGACGAGGAATAAAACCAGTTTTTATGTCAAAACAAAAAATAAAAAAAGTACTGAAAAGTCACAGTACCATAAGAGTTTACAGAAGACAGCTGCATGAGTCTTTCCTGCGTTAAACTAGACATTATTTTTCTCACCCCATTCCACGATGGTGTTCATATCCTCATTGATGGCAGCAATCTGATTTTCTCGCTCGCGTTGGGAGCGAGCATCGGTCATTGAAGTCCGCGACATGAATGAGGATATAAGGGTGCTGGATGCTTCGATCCCTTAAGAAATTAGAAAGCCATAGAAGCAGTACTGGTCATAGTCCGTATGCTGTCAATTTGCTTATCAATCCGTCATCCATCAAATGCTTTGGATATGTCGAGAGTCACTGAACGAGATTCTCTGTTGCTCTCAATGGCTTTGTTCCGCAGGTAGGTCACGTAATCTGTGCTTGCGGAAGCCATACTGGCGATCGTTTATGATGCCTGCCGAATATCAGATTTTGTTTTTCAGATATTATGCTATAAAGTTGATTTGGAATCTTATGATATAGGCCACAATAGTCTGTCTACAAAGATTTCCTCGTAAGTTCTGGAGGAAGGTGACGCCTATTAGATGAATGCAGTAAAGTATAATGTGAGACCACTGGATGGAATTGTAAAAATTTCTATCTGGGATGTAATTAGCTTCTTTCTTATTTTTTTACTTGGAAGAAATCCGTTTGAGATAAATCGTCTGCTGGTTTGGCAAGGCCATCAGTACTATTTATTTTTTTATTTAACTGAAAAGTTATGTAATCATGCCACCAGTTTCGAAGCTTAAAGTATCCAAAAACAATACCAAAGAAACCTCTTGAAATGTATAGCCTACTGACTTCTGTGCTTTATGTTATTTTGCGTAAAAAGTCTTCTTCGTACAGAATTTAATTTTAAAAAATATTTTTTCCCTTACAACTTCATCAATTTTTTGATAACACTTTTGTCTACATTTATTAGGGCAAAAGCCATTTCTGTCATTACTATTCAACGATTTCTTCTCACGTTTTCCTTTCACTTTCTTTAAAGCCTTGTCTGCAATTTTGTTTAGTATTGATCTACAAATTGTATTTATTTGTTTATCGACGTGTTGTCTATTTTCCCATTATTTTTCAACCCTATTGAGTAGCACTATTTTATTTATATTATTTAAAACCTCAATTGCTAGACAGATACTTTTTAATTTTCTTTTAGTAGTTTGGTTGTTTTGATAAAAAAATTGTCAAAGTTTCCAAAAACCGCAAACGATAGTTCCGTAGCGACAAACAATTTCGTAGAGAATTTGCTTATAACGATCTGCATTTTTGTCATGAATTTTGCACACATTTTCGGATAATACGATTTTCGAGCAGCAATATTATTAGGTTTTGGAAAACACGTATAGGTAAAGCGAAGGGTGTTTTTCATTTAATTTTCGGTAAGACTTTACCTCATGAATAAAAATTTACATAAAAAGTGTAGTGTTTTCCCTGAATTGATATGGGGAAAATTCCCAGTAAGTGAACACACCCCGCTGAAAATTCTCCTACAATGACGTCAATACCGAATATTTATATTATATTATGTCAATCTTATTTGCATATGCCTTGTTTAATGTCCCTTCATTTATTCGGTAAATTCTCCACGGAATCCCATTCATGCTACAACGCGCAGCGGTCAGAAAATGACGGATCAACGTATACTGTTTAAAGCTAAATTTCACCTATTATATTGCTATTTAAATTTTCGATTTAATTTCGTTTACCATTCTGTCTATCAACAATGAGTTGAAATTAGAGGCGCTTAAATATTAATTGAATATTAAAATAAGGCATATATAAGGATGGTATTGTCGTTAGGAAAGGATGAAGGAGGTTATGCATGTGTTTGCCTTATCTAAAAGTAAGTGTTTCATAGTAAATGGCTTTCCAGAGCTTAAACTCTAATTTTGTTACCAAAACATGCTTGTCGGTAATGTGAACTTCGCTTGACATTTGCTCTTGAATAGCCACGTACTTAATCAGTTTTGTTGATCCTAATTCAATGCCGATTCTTGAGACAACTGTATTTTATTACCGTGAAAACAACGATATCTCATGTTGGACCAGTTAATCTTACTTCATCTTACAATTGTTAGTTCGTGGTGAAAGAGAAGGATATCTACCACAATAAAATGCTGTATTATTTCGGTTCTAATTTGAATTTCTATAATATTACATTCAATTTTATTAACTTCATTGCGTGGCTATGTCATTTCAGGAACCGAATTATCATCTGAGCATGACGTTTTGCTCTGCGTCTGTCGTGGAAGGCGCATTTTTGCGACACTATTGTTCGGCTAACTAGGGATATGCACTCCAAACCATGATTGTTAGCGATTTGTGATTTATAAATATTTGATTTCTACGACTGCTGGTTTTTGCAGCAACGGAAAAATCACAAAACGTGACAAAATATGAGTGAGGTGATATGAGTGTTTTGGATCTCGGGCGACGTCATTGCCAATGGGAATAGGTTGTTAAGAGTAAGTGACAAAAATTATGGACCGCATCTTATGTAGTCTGTGGGAATTGGCTAGTTTAATTTTCTCTAAGAGAATTTCCGGTGAAGCTTGCGCTTAGCCTTATTTCCTTTATTCACCTCCACCAATGGAAATTGAATAGCTTTTCGTGAAATAATTTTGTGGGATCTTCTACCAGACCCATATGGAGTCCCAAGCAGTAGCTTTTTCTGTGTTAGTAAAGCAAAACTTCTTTAGCTAGGGTAAGGTCAGAAAAAATGCTTATCAAGGTGAAACGCTATAGAAGTGAAACGTCCTTTTATTTAAGCATGTTCCAGTATAGCTTGAGGGTTGAAATTTTGAAAAACTGGGAAAAATTTGAAAAAAAAACGAAAAAAAAAATTCGAAAACTTAATAAAAATATTATAAAACGAAATAATAAAAAAAACAAAACCAAAAGAATTTTCGGAAAGTTAATAAATGTATTCCAAAAATAAGAGTAAAAATGAATAAAATAAATTGTTCTGAATATTAATAAAACCATTATAAAGGGAAACAAAGAAGAAAATTAATACAAAAAAAAGTAACAGAAACGCGGTTTTCGGCGAGAAAAAAGTTTAAAAAGAGGAAAAAAAATCAAAAACTGTCGAAACCGCGGGCAAAATTTGAGAAAAAAACTCCATTTCTTATATCTCTTTCAGAAGTTTCACTTCAGTTGTGTGCTTATAAAGGTGAGGCACATAATTTTTTTTTGGTGTCTGGACTTAACTAGAATTTTCCTATCTTCGTCAGGTGAATCAGCTTTTGGTTTTTTTAAGCGTCGTCACGTGGATGGTTGCTAATTTTCTCCAATTTTCATGGTGGATTACTTTGGTTGTTTTTGGTATGATAATTAACTAATTTAATAACGCTTTCAGTAGTACTATTTTTAATTTCATGGTTCTTTTAATGCATTGTAATTTTAATATAGCGTGTCACGTGGTCAGCAGTGGGGGAATTATACCCCCACCCCCCCCACTTCCCCGGATACCCAAAAAATTTCGAAGAAATGGGAAGAAATTAAAAAAAAAGGAAAAAAAAAATTGTTGTGAAAGTTAATAAAAGGATTATAAAACGAAATAAGAAAAAAATATTCCAAAAAAAAGTTAGAGAAATGCGGTTTCCGGTGAAAAAAATGCGAAGAAGTTCACCTACGAGGTCGGAGAAGGCAAAAATGGGAAGAAGCAAATGCTTTATGAATAAAAAACAATTTTTTTAAGAAATTGGAAAAAATTGAAAAAACGTAAAAATGATTCGGAAAGTTAATAAAAGTATTATGAAACGAAATAAGAAAAAAATTTAATAAAAAAAACAAAACCAAAGTATTGTTCGGAAAGTTAATATGAGTATTATTAAACGATATAAGGAAAAAAATTAAATAAAAAAAAAGTTAGAGAAACGCGGTTTTCGGAAAAAAAAGAAAAAAAATTAAAAAAGTATCTGAACCGGGGGCGAAAGTGAGAAAAAAGCTTAAAGAAAATAAAAACTCAATCTCTTTCAGAAGTCTCACTTCGGTTGTGTGCTTATAAAGGGAGGCACATATTTTTTTGGAATCGGGACCTCTTGGTAACAAGTGTGTGCGTCACGAAATGGCTAATAGTAATTACAATTTAATGATTTGATGTCAAAGCTTAAAATTTTTTTGTGTAACACAAACCGTTGTGATCAGCCATCTTAAAGTAATAAATCTATTTTTTGTTCATCTATCCTTCTGTTTCATTTATTCTCTTCTAGGACGTAAGAATAACTGATCTGAATTAATTGTGCTCAATAACTGAATCATTCTGATTTAGGGAATAGCATTAGATGTTTTAATTGTTCAGATAAAATCGTGCAGTTGCCACGCAACACCCCATTTCACAGAATTTTCGATCATTTTAAGTACTTATTATACCTGAAAATTAGACCGGCGTGACTATACTGAAATTTGCATTGCTTTGGTAGCTTTCATTGTTGCTGACTCAGCTATAAAAATAGATTTTGAGCATGCAAAATTGCTGAAAAATCATGCACTTAGGTTTTTTGCCTTATTCTTAATTATTTTAAGAAGTGACCTCACCTGCCAATTTTTGGCATATAACAATAAACCTCATTCAAGCTGTTTCTAGGTAGCAAAGCTTCATGCCCGATTTTCAGCTGAGTAATTCTGCTTACATTCAACATATTACTATAGAAACTGATAATCAAGCTACGATTTCCACCCCGTTTCACTTTCCACTTCACTGCTATCCATAGACAATCATGCGTGTATCCCTGAAAGCCCGAATCCATTATCTTATTTTACTATCAATTATAATGGTCGAACCATTCATACAATAGCTCTCAGGGCACAGATTTCTAGGATCTTCGGCATTTAGCAAGCATTACTACGATCTTCCGCATGTAGAAATCCATTTACTCCGCAGCCGGTGGGAGCATTTGTATACTAATATATTATCAATTAACTGAGTATTAACGAAATAAGCTTTTAACCTCGAAAACAAAATACAATATACCACATCATGTTTAATTGTTAGGGAACAATTGAAACCTGATAAATTCTGCTGCCTAGTAAATCTATGCATAAATGGGTACTGTTTCATATACGTAGAGCATACCATGAGATTCATCTGGCGGCATCGGCGACTAATTTTTTAACCGAAAATACACTTTTCTGAGCATGAGTTTGAAGATTCACAGTAGTCCGTCAGATGGAGCGCGAAAAGCCTTCTACTTTCGGAGCTAAAAAACTAAAGTATAACCAAATGGGATCTTCACCATTTAAAAAAGCATGTTTTTTACATAGAAAATGGAAGTTGACGAGTCTCGCCATTGGTCGAGACGAAAGATATAGGCAAAAAACTAAAAAAAAGGATTTTTTTTATTTTGAATACTCATAACTTTTTTTCTAAAGAAGGTAGAACATTTTTTGTTACTTTTATTTCTCATTCAATTTCCTTTCTTTTGGTTTATATTTGATTACAAAAAAGTTGTAAACTATATAAAAAAAACAGTAATATTTAAAAAAAGACAACAATTTGCCACTTTATCATAACTTTCTTATGCAAGGAGCTATTTAATTTTTTATTCTTTAAAAACTACGCAATTTAATGGACTTCATTTTGTCTCGATTAATATGTGGTCTATTTTTAAAAATAAAACCGGTAGCGGCTTTTAAACGTCAAAGCGTGTACCTCTGCGGCAGCTAGACGGCGGTTTTTTTCCATCGCAATCGTTGACGTTGTACCCGCCAGGTACACAGGATTTAATTATTTTAATTTAAATTTAGTATATTTGCGATAAATATTTTTTTGCCTTTTTGTCGCTGGTAATATGCAATGGCTGATATTGATAATTGACAGATTAATTTCAGTGTTGCCAAACAGTTTGTCGATTGCATGTTAGTTCTCGGTTCCTCTGAATTTTTTTAACTTAATGAATCATGTCGCTTTTTATCATAGATTATTTGACAGTTGCGGATTAGCACATAAGTTTTTTTATATTGTTTCTAAACTCAAGCAACTCGGTTTTAAATTACCGATCGCTCGGTTGCGGGTTAGTTCGAGTTAATTTGCAATTTTCTTTTAAGCCACTTGTGAAGTCGATTTTAATAAGGTACCTGTTTGTCGGTTGGGATATATAGTTTGCACTGGTAAGTTAGCATTTTTTTTTAAATTACGTGCGAAGCCGTTTTAAACTACCGGTCTCATGTTTGTGGGTTTGTACTAGTTAGTTTGCATTTTTTTAAAAGCCATCACAAAAATATACCTATCTAAATAATCCTCACTTTTCTCGATAGATAATGAAAAAATTAATCGATTGGTAGGTTCATTTAGTTGAAAGGCAATATTATCTATGCCTATATTTGTATTGTAGATAAACAGTGTTGAAGTATTTTGGAATATCTACTATTTCAAAAATGAAGCGTAAGGCGCGTTTATTTTGTCTAGAAACTGAGAGTATTGAAAATGTAATGGTGAAAAAACCAACTGTTTCTGGCTTTCAAACAATTTTAAAATGTGCAAATGAAAGATATAACAATATTTTGAAAACAATTTTAGAATTAACGAATGATTTACATGCCCGTTTCATATTTCTTGCAGACAATCGTTTTGTAGCAAAAATAACATTATAAATGCCAATAGAGATGCAAGTAATGGGTCTTCATGCAGAATTCAAAAACCAAAAGATCAGTTATATACATATAAAAAAAATGTTTGATTAAAGAGAAATCCTGTAGTTGCAATTTGCACAGGAACGGATGCTAAAACTAGAAAAAAAAATTGATGCTGCGACTTTAAGAGAAGATATTGAAATACAAGGCAGATTATAGTTTTATGCAGATTTATTTGCAGCTGATGCAAAGTATCACAAAATCTGCTATTCGAAATAATATTAGCACAAGAAATATAAAATCTGAGCTAAACAAGCGAGCGCCGCTCGCCGGCTGGCACCGGTTTTGAGAGAAGAAGATAAGAAGAAACAAAGTGACTATCCGGAAAATACAAACTATGCCGCTGCGGAAGAAACACATTTTTATAGCAAAACAGCCGTCCAGCCCGACGCAAAGACATGCGTCCCGACGTTTATAAGTCGCTACAAGTTTTATTTCTAAGAATAGACCACAAGTTAATCAAGACAAAATGAAGTGCATTAGATCGCGCAGTTTTTGAAAAAAAAACATTTAAATAGCGCTTTGCATAAGAAAGTTATAGCGAGGTGAGTTTCAAAAAATATCGGCAATTTGTTCTCTTTTTGATTATTACTGTTTTTTAATATAATTTTACATTTTTTTTTAGTGAAGTATATACCAAAAGAATGGAAATTGAATGAGGAATAAAACTTAAAAAAATTGTTGTTCTACCTTCTTTAGAAAAATAGTTATGAGTGTTCAAATTAAAAAAAATTAAACATCCCTTTTTTTCAGTTTTTTTGCCTATATTTTTGTTCGCGAACAATGGAGAGAGTTATCAATTTTCATTTTCTATGTAAAAAACATGCTTTTTCAAATGGTAAAGATTCCATTTGGTTATACCTTGTTTTTTTTATCTGTGCATCCTAGACCGGGCTTCCTGACGGACTACAGAGAACAATGGGTTTCATCGTCAATCGTCAGAATGAATTACCAATTATTTGGCAGTAAAGAAAGAATGACAGGTCACAAGCGTCCTCCGCGGCGGAGCCTTGTGAACCGTCATTATTTCCCTACTATTTGCCATTAATGGATTTTTTAAGTTCTTTAGTACTAATATTGCCTGAGCTTGAGAATAATATGACCATATGATCTCCACGGAATACAGTTTGTGCAGATTAATCTTAATGGAGAAATCCAAAGAAATTTAATACATACATGCATTTAAAAAAATTTGGATTCTTTCCAGAAAGAGACCGTGAGTGGAAGTACTTATTAACGATTTTCAATGGATTGCCCTCACAGAACGATATAATCAGAACATGTTGGTGCACATTGTATACATGAAAAGAAATATTAACAGTCCTGAGATCTGGGGCAGCCACCGTTGGTGGTAAATCGGTTCTATATTAGACTTAAAAAGGGTTTACCCCGAATTGATTAAAACAATTGCATCATTTGTTTAACATTTATTATTCTCATAAAATTATTTGGAATTAATTATCTTTAACGATTTTAAGAGGTAAGTTTTGTAAAAGTTGCAATCTAGGCAGTATGCTTGGTATCTTCTGTTGTTGGTTTTTTATTTAGTTTGGTGGGTCAGCTGACGATACTCTGTATAAATAAATAAATAAATGAACGGAAAATATAACAACTAAATTCAATAAGAACAGAAAGTAGTTGCAGATTCAATATTAACTGCAAATATCCAAATGTTCGTCGTTAATAATTTCTAGAACCATTTCTTCAGAATATCCAGGGTTGTTAAATGAAGATTCTCCTCGGTCGATGTATCCAACTAACTCGCATTTTTTTGTGTCATTTTACTAAATTATAAGGACCGAGTGAACCCCCTGGTTTCGATAATAGGTTGTTACTAACATTCCTGTTTGGGTTAGAGGAACTTGTTTAACATGTGGCAATGATCTAAGTTCTGTATGATGTTAAAAGTACCTTCTAAGGAACTTCTTCATGGAAATGTCTATATTCTAAAAGAAGTTAATGCCAACCATCGTCTGCCGAACATAGTATTATTCTCAGAAGAAATTCCGAACGGATAAGGTCATGGACAAATACCAGAAAGTATTATTAGCTGACTATGTCAAGGCATTGAAAGTTCAACCCATATAATGATCACCATTTCAGCGACGTTGCATTCTTAACCTTCTGAGCTCCCCAATATACATTTTTGATTATTTCTATCATTTTCAACTTTTACTTAGTTGTATCACAGTAACTTACAATAAAAAATAAATAGTTAAAAACCTGTATTTTCTCATTCTTAAGAATCATGTATTTTTATAACTACAAATGAATATTTTAAACAACACTCAAACTGAAACTTACGCCAAATTGCCGGAAATCAAACGAAAATCAATTCAAGGTCTATGAAACTACAGAAAACAGTTTCTTTCCTGAGTGGTGAATGAGAATATATTGCATTGATAGTATGTTTGCAGTCAACTTTTTTAATTGTAAAGTAGATGATCAAACTTGTGATAACGTAGAGCTTCTGCAGGTATGGGTATAGCTTCCACCCTCAGTTTTTTAAATATAAATTCTAATTATTCGTGATAACTGCATCTATCGGAATCAGAAGACATAGTGTTACCTAAAATTAACTGTTCTCCCAATGCTAACTTGAGAAGTTTCAACTGGAGAATGCTTTTAGTTAGTATATTTTTCCTTTTTATTTTCTTTGTATTGAAACTCCGAATTAAAAATTGCCAAATCTAACATGTGGTTAAATAAAACGCATTCTCCAATTTCTGGTACGTGTTCGAGAAGAAAAGACTGCTAACATTCTGTCAGCAAGATCTAGACCGCTTATAAATTGATTGCATTTATTGATAACCTCTGGTCTACTAACTATTATGTATTAATTTTTGCATTGATCTGGATTGGTGGCACCATGAAATGTCAAGCACATCAAGCTTATCAAGAACAAAAATCTTCGGACTTGGTTTACCTGGACAGTACTGACGAATCCAAGAATGATCAGTATCATTCCATGAATACATATTATCAACTCTTCTCAGTTTGACAGCTACGTAATATATCTATAAACAGAGGCATTACTTTCCAGATTTTGTTTGTTCTTTCTGGATTACCGACTACACGGTCCTAAACGACTAACACTCAAATATCGGTACATGGTCATAATATTTTTTATTATTACAACACCATATTTTTTCCACCAAAGCATTCTAATTTGCGATAGATCAGTAGTAGTCATAATGAACAGAAGACCAATAAATACTTGTAACTCTTTAGTTGTCAATCTGAGCTTTCCATATATGTTCTATTTGATGCTGCAATCAAAACTTCCAGCATTTCGTCATTGATATATTGCTTAAAAAGGTCTTCAGGCATCCACAACTGATAGTACTTTTTATACCTTGATTAAAAAGGGGCTTCTCTATGGGTTTGAAATTTCATGTCCATTCATCATTTACCTACCGCCCGTGCTGAATTATCAATACTATGAACTAAAGTATTTTTACTCTTGTTATAGCACCACGCCGACGTCCATGGCCATTTCTGGTAGATCGTTTGACGACGATGATGATAGTGATACTTCAGATACTGGACAATTCGTTTCACTTTCTTCGGAACCTGAAGAACTTATTGAGGCACCACTTTCTAAGTTTGACTGTATATACTGAGAATCATTTTCGTCAGAAAGGCTGATATCAAAACTTCCACAAGTTTCTTTTGAGTTAGGCCTGTAACAAAAAATTTAACTAATCCCATGTAATACCATCAAGACTAGGACCTCATGTAACATTGATATGACATAATATTTTCGAACCTTGTGTAATACCAATATGGCATAAAACTGTTTCTATCTATTTTCGCAATATATGAACTTTCAGATTTAAATTTGCATATCTAGTAGTATATGTTGATTGTCAAACTCTATTACAATTATAAAAATGAAAGCAAAGATTTTGTATTACTTACAGCACGGCATGGTATGAGTGAGAGGGGTAGGCCATGTTCTCACACTATATCGGCAAAAAATATTTGAAGTTAAAGAGTTTTCCTATCGTACCGATATAGTAGTTCACCTTCAATATATAAGATGCCACTACTAGGATTGAGTTATTTTTATATTATAAATATGTGACACCAGGCTTCAGGAGGTTAAAATGTTATACAGCTTCAGTTATGCGTTTTCGAATTTTGTCATCAAAACTTCTTTTGTTATCGGAAGTCGATCTGATTTTATTTTGATGAAGATATTTTAACTTTATTCTCAATGTTATCATGATGAGCTTCTTGCGATGGCATGTTCACGCAATCCGGATGAACAGTGCAACCTCTAATATGGACGTATATTTTCAAATTTGCCAACGTTTTCATGCTTAAGTGAATATTTCTTTTAATTTTACTAAATAAAATACATTTATTTGGTTCATAAATTACAATGTTTGGTTAATGATAAAGAAAATGACAATTTGGTAATTACTCTATGTAAATCAAAAATTAACGAAACTATATAAGTCAACTCAATCACAAATTATCAATAAGGAAAAATAAAAGAAATCAAGGTCTTGCTGCCAGCTGGAAAACTTGCAACCGTGGAAAAATAAATGTTTTATATTATATAAAATTGCCAAGATAAGGTACAAGTAAAGCTTGTGCTTGAAGAAATTTTATTTTGTACAAGAGACTGTCAAATAATTTAGTATCGAAAAGAGTGAGTTAAGATCTTTTGATTATGTCTGATATGATAATGCTATGAAAGTAAATCTACAATATCACTAACATATTGCAAAATTTTAAAATGCCTACGCTGATTTAGTTCCATGGCATGGATGTGAGATGTACACTAAGAATTCTACAATATTCCAGACGCTACCTTACAAGTGAACAATGAAGTAATGTAACTGAGGAAGTGTGAGGAGCCAAATATAATTAAAAGTAAGAAACAACTCCACTAACCGCTGATACATCACTTGATATATTGAATAAATTTCGTTTTAAAAAGAGGAATCTAGTCGAGCACCTGCGAATCAACCTTCAAGGTTCTGCTGCAGTCTTCACTTGAATTCATTATATGGTCTGCCACTCACCAATATTTCATATAGTAAATGGAAAAGAAACGAGAGGTACCTATTCCTTAACTTCCCATGGAATGTCCGAGTGATGAATCTGATAATTAGCTACCTTCGAACGACCGATTAGATAATTATTTTTCCAGGATTAACTAGTGCCTGACACATCGGTCCGGTCCTAGCTTGGATAACACCATTCGCTGGATATCACTATCAAAGGCCTTTGAGAAGTCCGCATAATATCGAGCGAATTATCGATAGTGTGGTAAGGGTACATTATTGGCCGA
>MU182314.1:64752-91403 GCA_016904865.1 Pissodes strobi
TTTTTTACCAGAGGTTGATGAATCCAGAGGAGGTGCACTTGCCGCTCGGCAAAAGATATATCTACGATAGGTTAGTGATGCCGCATTCCAAACAGGTATTAGTGAAGATTTTGGCGTTCATCATTCAACAGTATGCAAAACCATAAGCAACGTAGCTGATTGTATCTTCGGGAAGGCCAACCTGGATAAAATTTCCATCGAATCTAGATGCCCTGGAAGAAGCAAGAATTAAATGGTCGAATCGATTCCAAATTCCTACAGTAATTGGTGCTGTAGATTGTACTCATGTTCAAATTAAAAAAAAAACACCACCACAATTTGGCGATGATTTTATTATCAGAAAAGGGTTTTTAAATGTGCAAGTAACTGGTGATGCTCATGAAATGATTTTAAGTGTAGACGCTCAATCGCCTGGAAGTGCTCACGATTCCAGAACCTGTAGACAAAGTCCCATATATGAACATGTGACAAGATTTGGAGACAGTGGATATGGAATTGCTCCTTGACTATTAACACTTTTTAAAGATCCTCAAAACCGAATTGAAGAATTATTCAATATCACTCACTCCAGGGAAAGAGTCGTGATTGAGAGAGTTTTTGGACAATTAAAGCAAAGGTTTCCATTCTAGGGCACAAGGTTGTCAAAAGTTCCAAAAATTATTGTTTGTGTGCTGTTTTACATAAGATCTACGATATGATTTTTGATTTGCATTAGATGAAATTGAAAATCCGGGAGACTTCGATTACGTGTGTAATGAAAAGAAACGTCAAGCAATACTGGAGACAATGTTCGGTGATAATATTTAAATAATAACTCTGGGTAAATAATTTTCTAATGCTTTGGGAATTTTTCAAAATTGATTTAGCTTTTAATTGTGAGTTAAATCAAGTTACCCACTGTTGAAAAAATCACAATCCTTTGGGAGTTCGTTAGGGCGAGATTTTATTTTATTGATTTTATTTAGTACTTCACATGTATTTCATTTGTCACACGCAATGGAAAATGATACTTATAAGTATAAGTAAGTACTTGCAAGTAATTGCTCAACATTCAAAAGATTTTTCCGCTATTTACTTTTAAGAGAGTTCTAGTTTTTATTCAAATAAAAATAAGTAATAACTTGTACTTAGAAGTTTTAGCTTTTTCTTATAAGTTATGACTTGCAAGGTAATACTTTTCTTTATTCAATAGGCCCATTGTCTTGTCTGCTTGTCAGAACTCTACCTGTCGACAAATGGAAACTGTGAAATGTCAAACTATGAACTTTTCTATAAATAGCATTATTTACACTTGTATAGCAATTTCTCCGTTCATATTTCTCAATAATATAATATGATAGTCGACAAACATGTTAGTGTGTGAAGGTAGTTGGCAACATCGATTGAAATTGAATGTTGCCTCAAGTTCATCAGTCTCGTCCAACTTTATTATACGTAATTTGCTGACGTGAAGGGCCCAAGTCTCATCAAGGCAATTATATTGTGTTCGAGAGTTCGGCTGAAGTGGAGACGTAAATTGCTAATAAAATATAGAAACATATTATAGTATCACCATGCTCACAAGGAGATATTTCAGCCAAAGCGGGAATTTGATGGCCGTTGGTTACCAGTAACATGAGAAAATTCTCATGTTAACGTTTCTTTAAGAAATAAGTTACTTTAAGGTAAAAATTATTAGAGCGATTAGAAAAATGGGTTTACATACTTAGGTACAAAAAGTAACATTTTCGCCTCAGTGAAATTTCTGTAATGTCAGTTTGCCATATTACACATATAAATTAAGTCGAAAATTAACTTCTGGAGACTTCTACTTCAAACATACAAAAACACTTACTTAAAAAAATGCAAACAAGGTTTTCGGCATGTTAAAGTGAGTTTCATGTTCTTGCGATTCAGTTGGTCCAGCTTATAATGAAATAATATTTTATATATACAGAAGTAAATAAATTACATTTTCCAAAATTTAGCCTCAAAGACTAGCTCTGTAATAAAATACATTTTTCTATTTTGGCGCAAAGTAGCGTCGAAAAGAAGCTCTTTTCGGCACTACTTTTGTTGACTGTTCGCTATGATATTAACAAAATTGTTCAATGTTAAGGCTCACTAGCAAAAATTTCGACACCGTTTTGAAAGGGATTCTTTATAATACATACATCAAAAGTGACAAGATGGCCGTCAAATTTTTGATCGCGACTTGAATAAATTAATATTTTACATTAAAAAAACTGCAAAATAGAAAAAATAGTATGAAACACACGTTTTAAAAGACATTTAGCGCACTCGCACGTTAGGAAGCGGGTCGTTTCGTGCTCGTGCGATAAAATATGGTCTTTTAAAACTAGTATCTTAATATACTATTTCATTGTTCCGGAAGATATTACCCAGTTCAACAGGATTATTTATTTAATAACTTAATGTTTAGGAATTATATGTTCAAAAAAGAACTGATATCACATTGATCATAATTTGTAACCAGCCTTAAGCGTTGGATGCCAAATATGTAAACTTATTTGCTTATTACTCATTAGGCGGTAAATATGCCAGGTTTACTCAGTGGATTCATTTTTTTTAAGGCGTGGATCTCGGCAGTTAGGGCAGGGCTCCACTATATTTTTTTTAATTTTCAATGGTTATTGATACTTAAAAATAGGGTAATCAAATTTAGAAAAATACCCTGTAAAAAACGTTGAAAAATTTTGAATACATAGATTAGTTATAATTCTGATCGCAATTTACCAAAATAAACATCAAGATTACAAATAACTTATTTATTTAAAAATGTACACTTACACCTACACTTTCAGGACAATTAATCCTCTCTCAAATTAACTTGAGGTTATGATTACGCTCTTAAACTAATAGGAAGATTCTCTTGTAAGGTATCTCCTCGATATTACAAGAATAATAAATCAAAGCAACATAAGATTGTACTTGTTAAACTATGCCTTATAACTTAATATTGCCCAAATCTATCTTATTGTATAGGTATAGCCAGTAAATACATGCACGTATAAATGAAATGATGGAATCGTTATACCAATAAACTGTCCTCAATAATAGCAAATCAATAAAATGGCCAGTGGGGTAAATATATACATATACAGCCGTTAAACATCTAAAGGTAAACGAACTGAGCTCAAGTCGATTCCGACATCAAGGCGAAAAATTTAATTATTAAATTTCAGTTATGTGAAATAAATGGCTGCCATATGTTTTATAGCCAAATACAGTAAAAATTAACTCAGCTATTCAGAAACTAGCCATACGATTTCTCTAATTAACGGTGCGTGTGCGGACAAGATGGTGGACATTGCAGTTGAAGCGCTGTAGGTTGTAGTTTTCGGGAAAGACGTTACTCGGAAGTCCATTCCAGAGCGACGCTGCGCTGTTCTCCAGAAAGAGGATTCCCGAAACAGCGAGTCCTAGATGTTCGCAATTGACTCGTATGCTGATGAGTAGCTTGTGTCTGACGTGTGTTTCTGTTTGGCACAACTCTGGGTGGAATCATAAGTGTCAGATCGATTGAACACCTTCCGTAGTAGTATCGATAGTAAACAGATAGATCCGCCACTTTCCGCATGTTGTTTTCTACGTTGATGCCCAGCAGGCTTATAGGTGAGGCCAGAGTCAGTGTTTGTCCTGTCATTGATAAATCAATCCTGTAGTGTTTGCTTTTTTAGAATACAGCCGCTTGAGACTTCCTGTGTTAAACTGGGCATTATTTTCCTCATCCCATTCCACGATGGCGTTCAAGATAAAATTAAGTATCTCTTTTAAAGGTAAGCTAGATAAGCAAGTCAGCTAAATCAATAAAGAAACTAGAATTAACGAGAATATAAACTATAGAGGTCAAACGTTTGTTGTTGTTTAATAATAAATTCAATAATTAAAATGACAAATAACGATAACCTATATACGGTAAGTAATATTATTATATTGTCAAGAATTCGTTTTTTATCCCGTGACGCCACGCTTTGTTTAGCGTGCAGGGATATAGCTCAGACTCGGGATCGATCTACGTCAAGTGATAAAGAAAGCACTTCAGTTAAAAACAATAACAACGTCTATTGGTCAAAGACATTAACAATGTCTATTGGTCAGAAACGTAATAAGATTATATTATACCCGATTCCTACGGTGCGCATGTTTTCTCGATTTGCGGTATATTTTGGAATTGCTTATAGGTCTTTCGTCACTGTTTTATATAGTTTTTCCTAAGAGTTTGTGTTGTGTTTTATTTCGGGTTGGTTTGCTCGTAAGATGACATGAATGGTTAACCACACTTTTAACTACTTGACAGACTCTATTTATAAACTTATCTTTCTTAGAACTTTGACAAATTTATCATAGACTCGACTTTTACTATTGCGGTTATGAAACCCCTAGACTTTGCGACCAAGGGATCAAGCCAAGCCCAGGTTTGGGTCATGAGAAAAGGATTAGAACCTCACCATGTGGACAGCCCAGGAGCTGGTTTTAGGCGAGACAAAAGTCTTCCGAACTGAAGGCTCGGTAGCGTATTTATATTATAAAAAGTGCTGATAATTGCATGCTTAAGGTTCATAATCGCTCCCGTTGACTGCTCGCGTTGTTTATAGTTTGCCTTTAATGTTTATATAATAATTTCCAAGTTCAAGTTCAGACTTAGGACAGGGTGATATTTATTTAGTAGCTTATGCATTTTAGTAGTTCCCAATATATTCATTAATTAAAATGATACGTAACGGTAAGAATTACACGGTAATTTAGGCAAGCTACCTACAGTCGTCTAACTATATAATCATTAATTAAAATGATATATCACGGTGTGAGAGACATATGATAATTAAGACAAATGGCCTATCATCATTTGAGTATATATTCATTAATTAAAATTATGTATACCGGTAAACTATATGCGGTAATTTAGGCAAATGACCTACAATCATTTGATTATAATAATATATTCACTAATTAAAATTATATATAAAGCTATCTCCGGTAATTAAGGCAAACTACCTACAGTCGCCTAGCTACAAATCCATTAATCAAAAGGATATATAGCGGTAAGAAATATACGGTAATTAAGGCACTTAAATAAATCAAAATCGATTTCAATTGAATCTGGTCGAGTTGTAGACATAGTCGCTTTCTGCGTAGTATGTCTCCACTATGTGGTTGCGGCACCCTGTCAAATAAAATGCCTCGGTACGGCTAACTGACGGTGGAATTTGCTAGGTCAACGTCTACCTCATAGAAGGAATTCTACCCCATAGAAGGAATTCTGTTCCACAGAAGGACCCTTTAAAAAAGGGGGTCACCACACTAGTTCATCACCAACCTTTATCGAATCCCGATATATATGGCCGATAATTTTAGAAAATATATATTCTACGTAATTTGCTTAATACTGCCATGACACAATTAGGCGGTAGTTAGGGCTGAGGGTCAAAAATAGTAATGATAAATTTCGATCCGGAAAACGGTCTGCTCGCCTCGAGTGTTCGTGCGAGAAGGGCTATCAATTTTTTGAAAAAAGAATATATACCACCTCTGTCAAGTGACGCTCCAAATGGATACACCGGTCAAGCAGGTTGGTGCTTCGGAAGTAAGGTCGCCAGAAGTAAGGTAGCGAGAATATCGATAACACAAATCGACTAGTAAAAGGAGAAAGTTGCAATACTGTATTTAATAATATTTCCAATGCTACAAATTGTTTAACTAATTTGAAATTATTTTCAAAAATACTATATATTTATATTTTAAAATATGGAAAATATGTCTTATTGTTTACTACTTAGTATATTGAATAGTATATCTACTATAAACAACGTCAGGTCACTGGAAATTAAATAGATGAAATTCTACTTTTTGAGTTTTTATAGTTAATATTAGGTCGCCAAATAACTGTTTTGTCCTTTTTTGGTATTCATCTGTTGTAACATTGTACAACTCCGAATAGGCTTAACCATGCTGATAGGCATTTGATAAAGCTTTGAAATACAAGACAATGGTTTGGTCCTTAAACTTGTTTATGGTTTCTGTCTTGCGAATATACGTTTTTGCATAAACGTTATATCTAACACAAGCATGCATTTAAGAAGAACATTGGAGAAATATATCATATTCATATTTTGATAAAATGTTTATTATTTACAATACTTCGCTCATTTTCATGTTTGCCCAAAGGTATTTTTAAATAAATGTTACTGCAAATATGATAATACATCTACGGCATTAAACCAAACCCCGGACTACATGCTACAAGTAAATCAACTTTTAATTGGCTTTACCTCTTCGGGCTTGAGATTAAATTTTAAGGGATTCGAGATGCCTGATATAATCCTGTTTTAATAACTAATATGTAAAATACTGAGATATAATAGGTCTGGCGGTTACTGCACATTATGTAAAAGTGAAAATAGATGAAAATCAGGGTTTTCAAATTAAACAGAAAAATTATTAATTATAAACTACATCGTTAAGAGCATTTCATTTGCAGAGACTGTGTCTGCTTGATATATTTTTAATGCAGCAAAATATATAGATTTCGTATATGTAACAGAAAAATCGTATTTAAGGGACAAGAATATCCAACAAAAATACTCAGGGAGGCATCGAAACCAATTCATTTATTCCTCAAATTAATTTCAATTTTTGATGTAGATTATTAAATTGGTGTGAAATAAGCTGAAGTTCCTTATTAGTTTTTCCTTGCATCTAGAGAAGATTTGGTTTTTAAAATGAATATAAATAAGCATGAACTTCATTCATCAAATTTCAGCTCTAAATTTTCAGTAGAAAATATGAGGCAGAAATCATGCTTCAGTAGAAAATATGGGGCTGAAATTATTCTACGCTAATAGGCGTCACCATGGTAAAAACCACGTTTTTAATATACCTAAATATACAAAGTTAGATATAGTTCAAAAGACAAATATTAGAAACTATCAATGAAATATATTCAATTTCAATATTCATTAAAAATTATTGCAAAGCATTTTCATTTAAAATGATGGCAATGCATGCGGCGTCATTTGTACTGAGCTTTGCCGCAATTTATTTTGAAAATTCTTGAAAATTCTTTGACAAATAACACCAGAAGATGCCGGAAAATCCCATTAAAGGTGGACTTATGAGATTTTTTTGGGTAAGTTTAGCTTAGACTCCCCAACTTACACTACTACTTGCCCAAGGGAAATGTGAATATAATGACCTTTTAGCAGCCAATAAGGGGCTTAGAGCAAGATGGTCCGAAGATGCTTATAAACTGGAGGTGATTAGAAGACTGTTAAGACGGAAAATTTAAAAGTAAGAGTATAAAATACTATTTACCCCGCATCCTTTGTCTGGGCTCTTAACCAATCGAAATTAATCCATTCCCATCCGCTTACTTGGCTCGCTCCGAGAGGAAAACGACCATCAGCTAATCGAAATTATTGGAAAAAAATCTGTTAAGTATAATAATTCATTTCTTTGCTTAATTTAGGTCACTTTCACTTACTTTTTGTCAGTTTTGCTACCGGAGCGAGCGAGGCGAGCACTGGGCAATACATAAGCCGAAATATTTGACGATGTAGGTACATACGAAGGTAGCCCTTCTTAGAAGATGAAGGGGAATTGCAACAAAATTGCTAAGAAGAACTAAGAGCACCACTCAACAAAAATTATGTCCGATGCTTCGCCATAGTTTTTAATCAAATCGGATAATTTTTTTTTATAAAATATTTATACACATTTTGTAACTAAACAAAACAAAAATGCGATACAAGTCAGCACAAACTTAGCACAACTCAGCACAACAACAAAATTTTGAAAATATTGCGAGGTTAACTTTTTGTTTGAAAAAACGAGTTGCTAAATCTCCGGGAACTTTCAACATTTTTGAAAATAAACAAGCGATTGATCTAGCGGCTCTTAGAAGATATCTCTAGCTTTATCTAGCGGGTACAATTATTATTGTCATGCCAAATTTAATTCGTACGCCTGCTCTGTGAAATATAGTAAATTTTAAATTTTCTTGCGACCACAGTTTTAATCGGGTTCTAAAACAATACTCAGTCTGCGCAAAACTACTTGCCTTGCTCATCCCAGACCATGGGTCAGTTCTCTCACTACCTCAGAAAGCTTTCTGAGAGAACTGGAACACATAATTTTGATTTTTAAAATAAGACTCTGGCCTCACTTAATGTACAGAATTTTTATTTTGAAACTGTTTTGTGAAACTCCTTGTGTTAGAATATCTCATCAACACCTTCACTGGCTGATGGTGAGTTTTCCAAAAATTAAATCAAATTTATATAGTCAATGAAGAATATAATTGTAACTTCAGTGACTGTTTTGATAGTTATTGAGTCGTTATTTTTGAATTCAACCCAAACGCAGAACTTCAGAGTTTTGAATTAGGTAGCAACTTCTGACAGTTGTAGAATAATAATTCAATATTTAGTTGGAAACTTGACACTGAATGTTTTAGGTTTAAACGAGTCTCATTTAGCATGGTCAGGGAATGTATAAATTATCTGAAAAACCGCAAAAATTAACTAAGTACCACAATTAATAAAACCTTAACAAAACCTTAATGTGTTTCCTCGGACTAATCTGTTTAACGTGTGTATACCTGAAAATATCTTTCCATCTGCCTGGACGATCACTTAGGTTACACCTATCTTTAAGAACATGGGACCAGCTGGTGATGAGACAACCTATGTTCTCAAAAATGTTCTCAAAAATTCTGGAATAATTAATCAAATACCAAATCAACAGCTGTCAGGAGAATAATTAAATATTTACAGAAAGTCAGTATTGTTTTGAGATATAATAGATTCACCACTTTGGTGATCGTCAGTTTGAATGAATATGTGTCAGAGGGTCTGCAAAGAGGTACGATACATATGTTTTATTTTTTGACATATCAAAGGCATTTGACTGTGTAGCATCCCATTAGCAGTGGTTTTGTTGGGTTATTTATGTGTGAGCGTAATAAATATATGTGTTATACAACAGAAATATCCCCAGGTAGCAAATTTTAAAGCATTAAGTCCCACACATTAATATATATCCATGACTTAGGTACTTCATTTTACTAATTCTTCCAAAGCTTACAAACGAATTTCATTTTCCTACAACACCATCACGTCTGTTAGCTTTACAGAACCTTGCTTCTAAAATACAGCTTGAGATACAATAGGCTTAGTCTCAATAATATCAAGTACTCAGTATATAAATTTTCCCCCTTAAATATGTAGCCTGGTTACACTATGAAGTTCTTGCGAGTAATTTTTGGCCACCCACGGACTTGGGAGAAACACATTACTCATACTTCCTTCAAACCCTCGAAACTCACTTGCCTCATTCAAAACCTAGATAAGAACGATTTCAGGTTTCCCGGGAATCTGAGTAATATCAGTATACCATGAGTGCTACGAACTACGTTCCAATTAGTCCCATGCTGTCTTGAATTGGGAACACTATAAACCATGCGGTTAAAATCTTTAAATTTCAATGGAAATGCGTCCATATTATAACAAGACTTGAATAGCGTATCCGTTGCCGCTGTTGGTTTTCTGAACTATGAACAGATATTTACTTTCAGATTCGATGTATTTTTATCCGTCGTTGTCTGAACTTTTAGGTCCTTTTGTGAAGGGATAGATGAATTAACACCGTCCATTCGTCTAGAAAAAGTGCTATCCAAGGAGCGCTCAAACAAAATCGTCCTACTAAAAATAGAGCCCAAGACACCTATGCTGAGACACCTGAAGAAAGTTTAAGGATTCTTCTAGAAACACAATTTCCCGGGTCAAGCATAATTGCTAAAGAAGAGCTGGCACAAGAAGACGAGTCCCTTGAAACCGCTCAGCGGCATACAAAAAGGGTAAAAGGTCAAGCCAACAAAATATTTACAAAAAACACAATCAGATGAGCGATACATAGCTTTAAACCCTATAAATCCCCGGGAGTAGATGGAATCTTTCCAGCCTTGTTACAGCAAGGTATAGAGCACCTACTACCACACATTCAATCAATCATCACAGCCAGCTTTGCATTGGCCTACATTTCCAAAAACTGGAGGAAAGTTAAGGTAGCGTTCATACCAAAGACAGGGCGACGATCACAAGAGGAACCAAATTCTTACCGCCCCATTAGCTTAACCTCCTTCCATCTTAAAACGATGGAAAAGATTATCGATAGGCACGTCTGGAGCAAGTTTCTTTCTAATGTTCCACTGCATGCAAAACAATTCGCATACCTACTATCGAAATCTACCACTCATGCTCTTCAAAATCTCGTCCGCGATATAGAGAAGGCACCGGCTAAAAAACAAGTGGCGCTGTTTGCATTTCTAGACATAGAGGGTGCATTTGACAACACCTCACATGAGTCCATTCAGCGCGCCACAACCCGCAGATGAATGGAATAAACCACTACAAAACTGTTAAGATCTATGCTTACCCGTGTGAAGTCACCGCGACCATTGGAGAAACAGCAGTCACAGTCAAAGTAACAAAGGGATGCCCTCAAGAAGGGGTCCTATCGCCCATGATTTGATCTCTGGTGGTTGACGATCTACTGGTAAGACTGACTGAAGCAGGCTTTGAAGTCTGGAAGGAAATATCAACACAGAGAAAGCTAACTAAGAGTACAACGGCTCGCCAGTCTGAATATAACAGGGGCTATGAAAACGTGCCCCACAGCGGCTCTGGCAACCCTACTTGACCTCCCTCCGCTGCACATATGCATAGAAAAGGAGGCCTGGACCAGTGCGTATAGAGTCACTCAGACACAAAAACTGGAAACCTTTAAGTTCTGAAGGACATCCAGATATATAGAGACGATGGCCAAACCAACCGATACAATAGGAACAAAACTCCATTTTGATCGCTCCTTTGGCGTGGTAATTGAAGACCGCAATACTACTATAGACTAAAACAACTAGAGAGGGGGTCACTTGTCTGGTACACAGGTGGATCAAAGATGAAAGGAGTGGGATCCGGAGTTTACGGACCTAGGTGTCGAATCTCTGCACTTTTAGGAAACACTCCTACAATCTTTCAAGCAGAACTAAATGCTAGCAATATAGCCATCTTTGAATGTGCCAAAAAAGGCCTAAGAGGTGCAAAGATCTATATCCTATCAGATTGTCAAGCCTTAAAAGCGCTAGCATCTAGCAGAATCAACTCCCGGCTAGTGTGAGATTGTCGGATGGCTGCAGATCAACTGGCAAACAGAAACAGACTGACCTTAATGTGGGTACCAGTGCAATAGAGTGTGGAAGGTAACGAAGCCGCTGACCAACTCGCACGAAATGGTGTACAAACTGCCTTTGGCGGGCCTGAACTATTCTGTGGCATCACTAGAGGACACGTAATGAATGAACTCAGAAATTGGGGAAAAAGGCGAAAAGAGACACATTGGGCCATTGCACCTGGGTAGAGGCCAAGAGACTCATCTCTCACTCGCCTAACTCCACAAAAAAGCTTCTCAAGCTACGAAAAAATTAGATAAAACTGGTCGTAGACCTTCTCACTGAGCATGGCCCCTGGAGATACCACCATAACAAAATGGGGAAAACCACTGACGAACAATGCAGATTCTGCCAAACTATGGCTGAAACGTCAGAGCACTTACTCTGCGAATGTCAGGCACTGACCCGCCAATGGGTGAGGCATCTCGAAAATGCCCTTGTGGCACCGGGGGATCTACCAAAGCTCAACCCTCGAAATATTCTGAGATTCTGAAAGGAGATAGGAATTTTCGTGTAAAATAGAAGGGTGTACACAAAAGATCAATTGTGGTCGACGTGTTGAAGAGCAAATCTTGCCGAGCGACCCCTCTACCTACCATACCATACCATGTCTTATGAAAAATTTAGTTCAACAACACCCATCATGATGTGCATGGGCTAGTTGGCACTCGCAACAAAATGACATTTTTCGCACGCTTATTGACTTGGGGGTACTTAAAGGGGCACGGATTACTATGGTAAGAGATTTTACAAGGTCTTGCCAGTTCACATCAGAGAGTTGGAGATGCGGTGGTTTAAAACTAGAGTGAAGAGAATCCCTTTTTATCACTTGAGGAATACCTCAACAATGAGCTTATTGGATTCATTTAAGTACAAGTGTAATGGTATACATGCATGTCTTTATAGTCAGATTTTATTTTTAGGTTTAAATCAGATTATATTTTTATTATACTTAAATAAATGGATGGTTCATTGTATTTTTATTGTTTTAAGCAGTTTTATGTAATATGACTAATATATCATCACTATCTGCCTGTTTTTGTATGATGTAAAGAATATCAATGACAATAATTTTAATTTTAAATGTAGGGAAACACTAGATATAATACAGCTTTCATGAACAAGGAAATTTTGAGCGTCTGTTTCTTTATGTGAAATAGAAAGCTATACGCATCTCCAAAAATCTAAGTGTCATATATTAATATTTACTGAAAAAAGAGTAGCGTAACTGGAACTTTTCTAAGAAGCTAATGGGATAGAAACACTTTCAGAATTTCGAATATTATAACATGAGCAATTTTGTCTATTTATTGTACATTAATATTGAGGGCTGTTTTATTAATTTTGCTTCGAAGACCGGAGAGAAGATTCTACTCTATTAATAAATTCTGATCTGAATACTCGTTGCATTTTGTACTATTTTTATTTTCAACACTATTTGACATTTACTATTTTAGTAAGCAAAGTTTAGCTGATTTTTCTTAGTTTTATTGTACTTGTGGCACGTGCTCTGGACATATCTGATACTTTATATATGATCGCAAAGGGACCTAAAAATTCATGTAATAAATTAATGCCACTTTTTACTTTTAAATATATATAATTAAAGTTAACGTAGAACAGCTGAAGTTTTCATGGCTTTAAGATAACTACTATTCATTCCCAGAAACCTTAAATCAGCATGAGATAAATATAAACCGTGTAAAACTTTATTCCCAGTAGTAAAATTTTCAAATGACCCATAAAATTATATTATTTCTGGTAATAGGAAAATGGAAGAAGTTATAGCTTATACGCTACCGTAAGATGCACTAAAATTAGTTGATTTCTCAACTATGATGTTTAAAAATCATATTTTAATAATAAATATATAGGCTGCGGGCCGACTAATTTATTATCATAAGGGATGAGTATGCATAAAATATTTAAGCAATATAAAGTCGTATTTCTTTTATATTAGGTGCTAAGCTATAATTAGGCTGCTTTTTATAAAATCATATTATAACAGCATTTTATAACACCCTCTTTTCTTACCTCTAAAAAGATTTCTTATTTGAAACCAAAGAAAAACACGATAAACGTTTTAGAAATGTTGAGAATGTCCACTTTAAAAAATGCTTTAAGATGATGCTACTGACAGTCAGCAACTTAGTTCGGACCTGGCAGGCACTCAATTGTATTAAGTAGTCCAAGAGTAAATCTACTTGATAATCAAAAATTGAATATATTGATCAAAATTTGACGAAAATGCAAGAATTAAGATTCAGAAGACTGGAAAACTCTTTTTAAAAACGTTTATTAACTTTGAATATTACAATTACGTGTTATACTTATTAGAGGTTGAAATAAGAAAAGAATCTACAAAATATCGTTAAGATGAAAGTAGCCTATTATCAGTTTTCGAATACATTAAGAGGCAAATATCTAATTAACTTTGGACTTTCTAGATCCTATGACTAACCCCTAATCTGTCTTAATGTGCCCTATTGAAATGTAAATACAAATAATAATTAAGATGGAGACATAGTGGATAGACCTAAGTTAACGATAATACTTAATTACTGTCCAGGTCCGTAATTCCTCCTCCCTTAGAATTTTCAACGTCCTCGTTGATTAAATTTTTAATAAAACTTTTGGAAATGGAATTTCGGATCTTTTTGTGATATATTACTATATTAATGATTAAAATTATTATAATTATACATACAACAATTCCTGCTGTATAATAATGTGTAGTTTTTGTTAATAAATGATTGTATTCAAGTGGTTCAAACAAATCGTTTTCCATTTTATAAGGTTTTTCTACATGATACAATTCTAAATTTATTATTTTTCTAGGTTTTAAATCTAATTCAGTTCTTTCTGGACCTAGGCTTATGTTGAAAATTGTAGGGAAGTATCTTTTATTTCCTATGATTATATCACACTTACTTGACAGTAAATTACACATGTTTACAGTTTGTTTGGAAATAATATCACAATTTTCCATAACTTCGATAGGATTATTTGTACAATATATAAAGTTACCTTTTGTTGTATAGAAGCCAAAATTATAATTATTCCTTATATTAGCATATGTGCAGTTACCAATTGAACAAGTTTTTGAGAGTTGTTTGGCACACAACCATTTGTCGTTAATATGATCACAGTTCTCATACCACATATTACTACAGTAATATTTACTGGGCGGTACAAGTATTATTTGCTCTCTCGTAGGTACCGGATATATGACTTGCAATTGACATGGTTCTTTATAGAACAAAGGGATCTTAACAACTAAGATTGCCATATCGTCTTTTTGTATGAAACCCGTAGTGCAAATTGAAATTAGCTCATACATTTGATTCAAATGCCATAACTGGTTTTCTGTATAGTGAATTTTTAGAAAACTCCAAATTTTTTCAATTTCATTTATATTAATCAATTCCATATCTAGAGTGTTTTTAATAGCAAAAGTGACAGTTCTTAAGAGTCTATTTATATAGTTATCAATAGCACTAACTTGCAAAGAGTGATCTTGTATTTGTAGTGAAAAATCAAAAAGACTATAAATGTTTTTCAAGATTTCATTATGCAATTTCGAATTATTATAGAGGTGCATGATATCGTTATTAATTTTTTCTGTTATATGTCCTGCGAAGGAACTTAATTTATTGATCTTCTGCATTGCATTTATTTGATTCGTTCTGAAACTTTCGAAATTATTATTGATATTGTTTAAATCTTCTTGATCTAGATTTCCTGTAAGAAATTTTATTGATGAACCAAGAAAATTAAAGAGACCTCTTCGTATTCTTTGATTAGTATTGTCATGTGTTAGCTTAAGAAGGTTATTCAGAGCGTTGTTTAATTGTTTATGGGAATTGTTTAATTGAATTTGTAGGTTATGTTCAGTTGGAAACGCTTTGGTTAGTTTTTCTTTTATAGTTAAGTGGTTAATATAGGTATGGTTTATTAGGATATGAATTAATGTTAGATTAAATGATATATATGTAGTATGATGAGTTTCTAATACTAAGCTGCTACTTATTGCCTCGGAATAGTATCCATTATTTGGAATGGGTAGTACCTCCATTGTCTTTATTCTTACTGCTAGGGTGAGTCTGTAAAGAGGGATTGATTTTTTTTTAGTCGTTTTATTTTTCGTATGTGTACCTTGGTTGTTTTATTTCTTTTTAATTTTCCTTCAATTATATTTTTATTTTTCTTTGTTACTTTAATTGGGATATAATTCGGAGAAGATTTATTTCGCCTATCATTTTTTTTGTAAATAATTTCATCTTCTGGTATTTCAGGAATTTTGCTAGGGTTTTTATTTTGCTTCTCTGTTCGGGATTTTTGAGTATGGAGTGTTTTTTTATAAACTTCGTTTAGGAAAGGTATTAATTCTTCTTTCCGTTTTTCATTATATCTTTCGAATATGGTTAAATCGTTATTTATGTTAGGTTCTTGATAGTACGGGCCGTATAATAAATTGAATGGGGAGAAACCTGTAGTCGAATGAATACTTTGGTTATAAATGCAAATACAAGTTATCATTACATTCTCTATGGTTTCTTCTTGATCTTTTTGAGTTAGAATTCTTAATTTTTCTGTCAATGTAGAGTGTAATCTTTCGACAGGGCTGTTTGATGTGGAGTTATTGGGTGTTGTATAATGTATCTCTATACAATGTAGATTACAGAATTCTTGAAAGAGTTTATTTTTGAATTCTAATCCATTATCGGCGACTATGCGTTGCGGCGTATTATGGTGTGAGACAAAATGTCTAAGTTTGTTTAGTATTGTGATACTATTTTTATCCTTAATATGGTATGCTTGCGCATATTTACTGAAAGAGTCCAGGATTGTGAGGAACATAGTTTGGCTAAACTGAAAAATATCTATGTGAATTGTTTTGAAGGGTTTTTCGCTTAGTAAAGGGCCTTCATAAGGTACTTTATATGGGTTTCTTTCGTATTTATTTTGTAAGCATAATTCACATTGATTTATTAAGTGCGTTATATGATCTCTCATTTTAGGCCAATAATATTCGTTCTTGAGTTTATTGTAGGTTTCATTGATTCCATTGTGAGTTTTTTGGTGATAGTTTGCAACAATTTCTTGCTGTATTTGAGCATCTGTTACGTCTTGGAGGTATTTATAGGAAATGCATAATTTTACATTGTTGTTTAAATGGATTTTAATCAGAGCTTTAAATACATCTTCCAATTCTTTGTCTTTAATGTACAGAGTAGTTAGATTATTAGAATCTAAAAGTTCCTTTATTACCGCGATAAGGTATTCATCGGTATTTTCTTTAGGTATCTGCACAAAAATATGAGTTTTATTGAAAGGTTTAGTCGTAAATTTTTTATGGGTATTTCCATAAGCAAGGATTAATCTCCGAGATGCATAATTAACTGGAAGTTCAGATATTGGTAGCATTTCTCCTTCGGGATCTCGATTCGAATGTAGGGAAGCTCCAGAGGTGTCATCGTCAGGGTTGAAGTCTTCTAAATTGGCAGTATCAATTCCAATATTTGGAACGATTGACTCGTTTTCGACAGCATTAATTTCGATACGGGAAAGAGCGTCGGCGACGACATTTTCTTTTCCTTTTTTGTATTTTATTTCAAAATTGAATTCGTCGAGTTTCAATCTCCATCGGATTAGTCTGGAATTTGGTTCTTTTATCTTAGACAGCCAAACCAGTGGGTTGTGGTCCGTTTCGATTAGAAATCTTTGTCCATATAAATATGGTCGAAAATGTTTGGTGGAATCTAAGATAGCTAAGAGTTCTTTTTCTATGGTGGAATAATTTTTCTCGGCTGAATTGAGGGTCCTCGAATAATACGCTATGGGCTGATCGTTCTGAGATAATACACTTCCTATGGCGTAATTTGAAGCGTCTGTAGTCAGTTTAAATGGTTTGGTAAAATCGGGATAAACTAATACGGGGGAGTTTGATATAATTTCCTTGCATTTGTTAAATGCTTCGATATATTCTTTGTTTTCAGGCTTTATAGTTGTTCATTTTCTTAAACAGCGAGTTATTGGGAACACTATTTTTGAAAAAAATTTTATAAATCGCCTGTAATATCCAACAAGTCCCAAGAAAGCCTTAATTTCTTTTTGTGATTTTGGTATAGGGTAATTTTTTATTGCAGATATCTTGCTAGGGTTTGGTTTGATACCCTCTGGTGTAATTACATGACCTAAAAAAGCGACGTTTCTCGATAGAAACTCCGATTTGTCGAGTTGTACTTTTAGGTTTACTTCACGTAATTTCTTGAATATTATCCTTATATGGTCTATATGTTCAGAAAGAGACTTCGAAAAGATGACTATGTCATCCATGTAAACGAAACAAAATTTGTATAAATAATCTCGCAATATTTCATCCATCATCCTCTGAAAAGTAGCCGGAGCATTTTTCAAACCAAATGGCATCCTAAGGTACTCAAAATGACCGTTATTTACTGTAAAAGCTGTCTTCTCTATCGATTGGGAGTCCATTTCGATTTGATGAAATCCTTGTGCTAAATCCAAGGTAGTAAAATAGGTGCATTTGCCAAGATTATCTAATATTTCTTCGATTCGTGGTAGTGGATACTTATCTTCCACGGTGTTTTCATTCAAATTTCGATAATCTATAATAAGACGAAATTTCTTTTGCCCTGATGCATCCGTCTTTTTGGGAACAATCCAGACAGGGGCGGAATGAGGTGATATTGATGGTCTTATTATTTTATTATCCAGTAGTTTCTGAATTTGTTTCTGTATTTCTTCTTGCATACTGGGTGGATGTCTGAAGGATTTTGTATAAATTGGTCTATCATTCGTTGTTCTTATTTTATGCTTGGTGTGAGTAGTGAATGATAAATCACAATTTTCGTGGTACATTACGTCTTTAAATTGATGGCATAAATTTTTAATTTTTAACTTTTCTAGATCATTTAAATGATCAAGTCGAAGTTGGGAATCTAAGTTAAAGGATTGACTAGTTTTTTGTGGGTTAATTATATCAAATTGACTTTCAGGGATTACATTGAGCCTTTTATTGAATTTAATATTCTCGTTTGGAAATGGGTTATGCATATAGCAATTTCCATTTTTTACATTTATCAATGTATCTGGTACAGTATAGTTGTTAATTTGGAAGGAAGGTAGAAGAGCTAGTCCTTCTTTTAATGTGACGGGGATTTCCAAGATATTAGGGTTCAAATTTTCGGGTTGTATAGATTTATTATAGATAGTTGAAAAGCTAATTAATTTATTTTTTAATTTCAGAGTATTATTTTTATAATCAATTACAGCTTTCATATCCAATAAATCTTTAGTCCCTATCAAAGCGTCGAAGTCACTGTGCCAGTTGACTACGCGGAATTTAATGTTATTGTTAATTCCAATTTCTTTGAGGATTGGTAATATTAAATTCTTGTCTTCTTTAAATTTTTGCTTACAAGCTGTAATTTCAAAAGGTTCTATATAAACATTTTCAGGAAAAAGTGTTGCTATTTTGGGGTTAATTATAGATTCGCTAGCTCCAGAGTCAATTAAAATGGTTAGGTGAGACTTCGGGAGATATATATACGGTAATTCTATTCGTCTCATAATATTATTTAAGTTGACTGTGGTGAAAAGGCCGTGGGATGAAAATTTTCAGGGTTTTCCACTTCGGTTTCATATAATGGAGTTTCTGGAGAAGTAAGAGAGTTTGGGTCATGTGAATGATCATAAAATTGACTTTCATCAGAAAAATCAAAATTTTCGGTTGGGTTATCGACTTCTTCGTTTGGAAAATTAGAACACTCAAGATTAGTGAGTTCTTGGAAGGAGTAATTTTTAGCAGGGCCTACATTTTGAAAATGATTATGTCTTTGTATAGGGGTACTTTGATAATTATTTGGGCGATATGTTCTCATAGATTGAGTACCAGTGGTACCAGGATTGATGTGTGTCCGACTGTTAGATATTGACATCGGAGTCGGTCTTGGGAACGTTATATTTCCTCGAGGTGCAAAGACATTTGGTGCTCTGAAAGCAGGAATATTTGTAGGAAATCTACGTTGAGGTATCTGTCTAGGCCTGATATTGATAGGGTTATTTGGGAAAGTATTAACATTATTCGTATTTGAAGTGGGTTTTGGTAAATTTTGGGCATTAAGTTGATGTCTTAATGTTATTTGTGATTCTATTAAATTGTAATTTGTTATGCAATTGATGGCATCGTTTAATGTATCTAGTTTACTGTTTAGTAGGTATGATTTTAAAACATCAGGGACATTACTCATTAGAGTAACGATTGCAGTCTTTTCTGCTTGAATTCGAAAAGCTCTCCTTACATTTTCATCTGACTGTTCAGTTTGAATTTTCGCAAATATACGTTGTACAAATTGTTTTAGTCTAGTAATGAAATCCATAATGGAATCATTTTTATTTTTATTGAAATAATTTAGCTGATGTAGTAAAACTAGGAAACTAACAGGGTCACCGAATTTTTGCCTGAGAGCGGTTTTTAAATCTTCCCAGTTTTCGATATCTGAACGACAATACACAAGATCATGCGCTTCATCTATTAGTTTCGATTTTATTGTGAAAAACACATATTTCTTTTGAGTTTCAGAAGTATTATAGAAATTAGAATAAAATTCGTCAATAGAGGAAATAAAATATTCCAGATGTCTTCGGAAATATCTCCAGAAAAACAACAAAATAACATGATGTTATATAACTACAACACCAAGCTATAATATTGCTCCTGGTGGTTCGATGGAATCTCCAAAAGCCAGGAAGCCTCAAAATCCACTTTTATGAAAACGTATTCAATGGAGAACTTCTATAAGAAAAAAATATATATTAGCTGGGAATTTCGAAAGAGAAAATAAATAAAACAACCAACCGGAGCAGAGAGAGATATGGAAATTTTTTGGCAACATAGGTGGCGCGGGCGTAGCGACTCCTAAAAAAAAAACACGATAAATACTAAGCAAAAGAAATAGTTATAACTTTAACGACACAAACTGATAGATCTGATAGACAATATGGATTTAGAGAGAAGCTCTCAACAGGAGATCTGATGTCTTATGTATTTTGATGCGTAAAAATAAAAATAAAGAAGTTGAGGTTAATACATTTCAGTTCGGCGGTGTTGCCACTGCAAATTCAGTTTTATCCCAAAATGATAACAAACAAGTTAAGGTTGTCAAGTCGAACAAGATGGATAGCAATAGTACGGGGGCAGATGATCCCAACAGGTTAAAAAATGGCAGTATATCCTTTCAAGATGTGAGCACGGGTGTAGCTGATGCACAGAGGTCCATATTATCCAAATATGCTGAAGGACGCGATTGCGCAAGTAATCGGAATGACCATATTCCCCAATCATCTGAATGGAAAGAAGTGAAACATTAAAAACGGAAAAGTAATGTTGTTGTGGGTGCTGGCGCTAGTAGTTCTACTGGTGCCCTAAAGGGAGTGAAAAGGGCTGTTGATCTTAATGTGTTTCGTATTGAACCGAATACTTCACCTGATTCTTTGAAGTCTTTCTTAAAACCTCATTTCCCTGAGGTTATTTGTGAACCTTTGACACGAAGGCACCCTGAGGAATATTCCTCCTTTAAGGTGAGGATTTCCAAAGAAAACTTTAATAAAACTATGAATGCCGACTTGTGGCCTGCAAATGCATGCAGTAAACGTTTTTTATACCTACGAAAAACGACCCCCATGGTTGGTCATTAGTTGAATTATCCCATCCTCCTATTAGCCATGCAACAACCAGAGACACCTACAATGGTAAATTAATATTAAATATCTTAAATCTTAACATAAGGAGTATAAGATCCAAAAAGGATGAGTTAGAAGTTTTTCTTCTTACGATGGGGTAACCTCAAGTAGTTTGTTTGACTGAAATCTGGCTATCAGATGTGGAAACTGGACGTTTCTGCCTGGATAATTACAATACTGCTGCTGTTTATGCGCGTAAGAACTGTGAAGGTGGAGGCGTTGCCATTTTTGTACATACAAATTTTAATTCCAGTGTATTGTGTATCAATCAAGATTTTATTGTTGACCAATGCTTTTTCGGATCATAGAGCCCAAATTGCTTCCGTGGAACTGTGTCTGCAACGTGAGAATGAATCTGATGTATCTGAGGCGAAGGGTCGTTCGAATTCTGCAGAAAATGTATCTTATTTCAAACATCTGTTGTCGAAGGAGAATTTCGATTTCATTTGTGATTGTAGCATTGAGTATGTGGCTATTTTTGGGAATTTTTTGTCCATTTTGTATGCCTTGTTTGAAATGGCATTTCCTACGCGAAACAATAAATCAAGTATAAAAACACGTACCTCTAAATCCAAATGGATAACATCTTCTATTATTAATCAAGGAATTATTTTAAGGAAAATGTTTAAAGCCTTAAATGGCAACAATGATCCCGACTTGTTAATTGAATATAAGAACCGTAAACGATCTAAAAAGGTAAATATTGCCCAGGCAAAAAAGGAGTACAAAAATAAACAAATTGCAAATTCTTCAAATAAAAATAAAATTGCATGGCAAATTATAAATGAATCTTTAAATAACTGTAAAGACAGGGCCGTACTACAAAAAATTAATGTAAGTGGGATTGAATTAAGTTGCCCTCATGATATTGCGAATAATTTTTGTGTTGATTCAGTAATTAACTGCGGAATTTAAAAATAATAAAAGCTTTATCTCCTTAGAGCATGTTAATAATTCAATGTTTCTACATCCGTTTACCGTTCATGAAACTTATAACATTATAATGTCTATTCCAAGTAAAAAGGCATGTGGACCAGACAAGGTCCCAGGTAGCATATTAAAAGAATGCACAGTCTGGCTGACGGAACCTTTGACCCAGTTAATAAACCTGTCTTTCCATGTTGGTTATTTTCCAAATATTTTGAAAATGCCCACAGTGGTACCGGTATTTAAAAAGGGCGATCCCTCCTTGATTGACAACTATAGACCCATAGCTTTGGTCTCGGTATTTTCTAAGGTTTTTGAAAAGGCCTTTAAGAAGCGTCTTATTGGACATTTTAATAAATTTAATATTTTGACTTGTGGTCAATATGGCTTTAGAGTTGGGCGCTCTACCTGTGATGCAATTATCTCATTTTACCAATAAATCCTTGATAACTTCAATGACAGGCTTACAAGTATTGGTTTGTTTTTTGACTTTAAAAAGGCCTTTGATACCATTAATCATCAAATGTTACTTAGGAAACTATATGCTTATGGAATAAGGGGTACCTCTCTAAAATGGATCGAATCTTATCTGACTGATAGAAGTCAGTATGTCGCCCTAAACATTAAACAGCGGCATGTGCACTCAGATGAAGTAGTAGTCAATATGGGAGTCCCCCAGGACAGTGTCTTGGGTCCCATCCTTTTTCTGATTTTTATAAATGATCTGCCTCTTTTTTCTAATCATTTTATAAGGCTATTTGCCGATGACACCTCCGCTGTAGTTGAGGGTAGTAATGACGTGAGTTTGTGTCAGCTTGCCAATTAATGTGTTATGAATATTTCAACATGGTCATCCAAAAACGGCCTTTTGCTGAACACCAGTAAAACTTATTTTATTGTCTTTACACCACTCCAAGTGAAACATGATCGCTGTTTGCTGGTTAGGGAAAAGAACGTTTCGATTGTACAATAGAACAAAATTAAATTTCTAGCGGTCACTATTGACCAACATTTGACCTGGGAGGACCATATAATAATTATATGGTCCTGCAATTATTGCTTTGTGTAGTAAATTGGTAACAAAAAATTTTGTTATCATGCAACTGCGGGATGAGGTTGATTTAGTGACCCTTAAGTCCTACTATTATGGATGTGTATACTCGATCATTAAGTATGGACTTTTTGCATGGGGTGCGTCTTTACATGTGCAGAGTGCGCTTTTATAATGCAGAAGCGAATTCTTAGGAGTATGTTTGGGCTCGGATTTAGAGACTCCTGTCGTCCTGGATTTACGATGGAAGGTTTTCTGACAGTTATTAGTTTATACATTTTGGAATCTGAAATTTATATAAGGCGCAACATCTCTGAGTCTATGTACCATACTGTAGAACTGCAGTCACTATGAAATTCCCAATCGTTACTGCTCTGAGGATTTACAATCATTTGCCTCTTAAACTCAGATCGATAAAATCGTACGTAGCCTTTAAAAATCAGGTTAAAGTATTTAAGAATAGAGGCCTTACTACGCAATGAGTGAGTACTTCCTCGAAGTATGGTAATATGTTTTTATTGTATTGTGATATTTTATGTTAGTTGAGTCTAGCACAGTTGTGATGTATTTCTACCAATGCTTATTTTTTTATATATGTATATTTTATTATATTGTTGTATACTCGATTGTATCTATTGCTCGTCGAGCGCCATAGAGTCTCCCTTTAGTGTGTGTGCCACTGCCATTAAAAAAAAAAAACAAAAAAAAATCCTCTTGACAATTCCAAAACATGTAGATGTCTATGGAAATACAGATTTTGTATTTGTATTAGTATTTGTATAACACACATCTGGAATTCAACCCTGGAAAACACGGAGAGTCCCGAGTCGTTGCTCTTGACATCTCCAAAGCATTCGACCGGGTGTGACACCAATCACTCCTGGACAAACTTTCAGCATATGGCCTTCCACCGGCTCTACATACCCTATTGTCTAGTTTGTTTAGATAAAATGAGTATTTAGGTCGCCAACGATGGTGTCTCGTCCGAGGCATTTGCCATCAATGCTGTTGTTCCGCAGGGTTCGGTTTTTTCTCCAACTTTGTTCCTGTTGCACATAAATGACCTACTAAAGCTTTCGGAAAACCCCATTTACAGCTGATAGCAGTCTTGTATCATCCTTTTCTTCTGACAAACCATTATCATCGGCCACTCCGGGACAACTAAGAAGACAACAGACTGACTCAATCAATCGAGACTTAAACACAATTCTTGAATGGGGATCCAACAATCTTGTAACCTTCAATGCCAAAAAGACACAGATTGCTTTGTTCTCCCGGAGAACAACAGAGGGAAACTACCTTATTGACATCTTCATGGAGGGGGAAATCCTTTCTCGATCCTCCAATCTCTCTGTGCCTCCAAAAACTGGGTGTACTTTTCCGTGCCAAAAAATACTTCAGCTCCCATTAGCTGCTTACACTCTACAAAGCGCAAATCAGACCTACTCTGGAGTATTGCTCTCACATTTGTAATTCTGCTCCCAAACATACTCTAGCACTCTTAGACTCCATCCAGAACCGAGCTGTTAGACTTATTAATGACGAAACACTGACTCGTTCTCTTCACACCTTGGAACATAGGCGGATGGTGTGTGATCTCTCCCTTTTTTACCGATATTATCACGGAGGGTTTTCGACCGAACTGACAACTTTGATTCCCTCCAGTGCCAGCTTTGTTTGTTCCGCACGACGAGCCAGCCTCTACCAAAATTCTTTCTTCTGGCGTATGACGAGCATCTGGAACTCCTTACCAACCGAATTGTTCCCTGTTGGCTACAGTCTAAACATTTTTAAGAAAAGAGTCCATTGGTATCTTTCCTCCTCGATGTTTCCTACATTCCTACTTGCAGTGCCCATTAGGGTATTATAGGCAACGCATTTGCAAGTAGACTGAAGCAAAAAAAAAACTAACCGGGCCTATAACACAAGGTGGCAATATTAACTAAGTTTTACAGGAAACATATTAGAAAATTGAATATGCCTGCACATATAAAAATTTATATTTTATAAACAAAGTCGGCGAATTGTTTATATATCGAAAATTTTAAATATAATTATTATAGGAAAAGGTTTAATAAACTACAATACTAGTAATATAGGTATGATACTAAGTGAAATGTCCGGAGATAGAACCATCTTTATAAATAAGTGATAAACAAATATTTCAAAAAAACTTTCATATTATCGATATAGGCATAAGAATTTTTATGGTAAAAAGACAGGACCGTCTTTTGAATATTATAGACAACCATTGTATATGACTCTTAAACATATAAGTTCTACAAACTTTCTATTTATTCGCAATCTAGCGATAGAATTGTAATATTATTAAGATAGTTTGGGTTAGTAGTTTATTGCATGAATCTACCAAGCACCAAAGGAAGTCTATACTACCTCTCTCCAGCAGCCGTTCACGTATGATAACCGAAAACAGATTAAGGGCGTGCCAAACCATGTTAAGACGTAGACTGCAGTGAAGGCTAGAAAAGGAAGTTATAAGTCAGTTTTCAGCTTGTTTAGACTTTATTGATAAGCTTTCAAATCAAGTGACAACGTTTCGATGCATTCCGCATCATTCTCAAGGCTAAAAAGGAAGAAAGAACGTTATACGCATTTCAGCACCGTTCAACATTTAGACAGTTTCAAAAAAAACAGTGCAGGAATTATACTAACAATCAACATACAACGTAACAACTTAGAGAACTAATAAATAACACAACATACAAGTGATCAATTGAAAGCAATAAAAAACATCAAAAACATCGACAAAAAAACATTTTAAGGACGCTCAGCGTTTAGCATTGTTTGAAAGATTTCCCGAAAATATTAAAATGTGCGAAATACTAGCCGACCTTTCTAAAAACCGACTTTGAAAATGGCATGCCAAAAATTAGGGAGGTGCTGATTACTGGATGGTTTTTTGCCTACTTAGTCGTCTAAATAAATGACCCATGAAACCATTTAACTTGCACTCGCAGATAACGGTTTTATAAACTAAGGCTTATATTTCATTGATCAGCAAAATATTCAATATTTAAGTGCCAAAAAATATTCAAGCAGCAATATTATATCAGCAAATATATTTAATGTATTCACAAAATATCCAATATTTTGATGACAAAGAGAATAATAGAGCAGCAAAAATAGATCAGCAAAATTAAAGCAAACGGTCTAACCCCAACTAACCCATAACATTCATATTTAATTTTTTTTCACTTTAAGTTGGATATGTTTGTGCATTACTCGCATGAAAGTGCGGAGAATTTACTCGTTTGAAAACTGCTACTTTCAACGCTTGTTATGTAATACGCTACTTTACTGCTTAAAATTCATCTATCTTGCTGCTAGTTCATCCATTTTGATTCCAAAAATATTTTGATTGCCATTTGATTAAACTGCTGATCAAATAATTTAATCTGATCTAATAATTTAAGACTATAAACTAATTATATGCTACAGTACAAGAATAGTGATATTTACTAACTTTTTTATTTTCTTCTTGAAATTTAACTATGGTTCTGGTATCCAAGACAACTGCAGTAATGTTCAGATGTGCAAACTTTTCGAGATTAAGCAATCTCATTATTGAGAAAACTTCTTTCATCACTCCTAAATGAAAACTCATTAAAATGCCATATTCAAATAATTTTAAACATTATATATATATATATATATATA
>MU182314.1:91503-149707 GCA_016904865.1 Pissodes strobi
TATATATAACATTTATTAAGGACAATTATGGTACAAGTCACTTAAGCCTACATATATGATTCTACATAGTAGCTTTGCGCGTAACATACGCAGTCGCATGCATCTGTGAGCAGATGCTTCATGAACCCCGCAGCACACGCAAGCGAAAACTGGGCTGCTGTTCGCCCGGAATCATATGCTTGCAGACAAGTGGCAATGCTGTGGTCAACTACCTTTCTTAGGCGTAGCCTTTCAAGGATGCTTTGGTAAAGATTACAGACAGATGGCAATGGAACTAGTGGATAGGTTTGTAGGAAATAAAAAGATGAGGGAGGGTGAATATGGGGAAAACAGACAGAAAAACCCCATGTCACGGTTGACTAGGTTGTACACTCACCCATACATTCACACATTCAGACATACACAGGTGATGGGCTACCTATAAATAGGTAGTCCTGGTGAGGGATGAATTGCAATGATAACCGTAACTTGGCGATGCTAGGCCATTCTGCCCTTGCCGGAGCACAGGAGCACAGAGACGGTATGATTGCAGTTCCTTGACTGCGGCGATTTACTGAGCTGGCTATATTTATACTGCTGCCAGGTCCCTTAGCAAGCCCCGCCCACCATGTTCAAGCGAACCTGATTGGCGGGGCCCGCCGCCGGGCTAGTGGCGACAGCTATACTCGTTTGTCGTCGTTTGATTTCTGTGCTCCTGCTGCCTGGCGTTTTACCGCCATGCAGCAGGGGCGGTTGAGAGTGAAAAGGGAAATTTAAAAGGTTAGGGATGGGGTTAGTTACGGGGGTCTGGGTTCTAGGAAAAAGATGGTAGTTCTCCGATGTATGGGCCCGTGTTTGGCTCTAAACTCTGGGTCAAATCTAGCGTCTGCGATGTCAATTGTCTTCGGCGAGCCGCGAATTCCAGAACTGTAAAACTTGCACGCGAGCTTATCCACGTATTCTTGTACGTACTCAATACGCGCCCATGCGTGCAAGTCGGCAGTCCTGGCATAGCGACCCGCCGAAAACGCTGCCCTTAGGTGACGATTTTGCAAGACTTGCAGTTTATTAATTTGAGTGTTAGAGACAGAGCACCAAACCGGTGCACCATACATCAGGAAGGGCCTGGTTATTGCCCTGTACAGGATGATTTTGTTTCCAGGGGATAGGAAGGAACCATGTCTGATAAGAGGTTTCAGCTTTTCCCACACGATAAGATTTTTAGTTCTTATGTATGCGATGTGGTCGTTAAACGTCAGCCTCTTATCAAACATGATCCCTAGGTATTTGGCTTTGGGTTTGGGAAGGATAGGGGTGTCATTTATCAGGATGGGGTGCATGTCAATGTTAGTGTATTTTCGAGTAAAAAGCACAAGCTCAGTTTTTAATGCATTTAGACGGATTTTCCAATTTGTATAAAATGATGTAACATGTGCCATATGGGCACTGACGTTGTCGGCCGCCTCTTGTGCGCTAGGGGCTTTGGAATATAGGGCTGTGTCGTCAGCATAAAATGCCAGGGATGTGTTAGGATGGGAGGGAAGATCTGCTATGTAATAGCTGAATAGCTGCGGAGATAGCACTGTTCCCTGTGGGACGCCAGCTCTAATCGGCCTAAGGGTTGAATTTGCGCTGTTTATGCGCACCGAAAAGGAGCGCCCGGCCAGGTATGATGCAACTAACGCTGCCAAATGCAGCGGGAATTCGTGCGTGATGAAAAGTTTATATAAAAGGCCGTTGTGCCATACCCGGTCGAACGCGCGCTCTATATCCAGGAGTAACAAGGCAGTGCAATGCCCGTCATTGAACCCCTTGTAAATGTCGGACGCTATTTTCGCAGCGAGCATATTTGTGCTATGCCCGCTGCGAAAGCCGAACTGTTCCTCCGGAAGAACATAGAGGTTCAGGGCGGCCATATTAATCCTGGATAGTACGAGCTTCTCGGTAAGCTTGCTCATCGTATTGAGCAGCGAAATTGGCCTGTAAGAGCTCGTGAGTTTGGCGTCCTTCCCGGGCTTGGGGAACAGCACTATTCGCGCGATCTTCCATGAGCTAGGAAAGTGTTGCAGGCGCAGAATAGCGTTTACAATATGCATCAAATGTATCAGGGTTTTCTTGGAGAGGTTTTTGAGGAGAAGGTTCGGGATTGTATCAGGTCCCGGAGCCTTATGCTTTGGCAGGTGGCTATCTCGGCTGGGGTGACAAGAAGTTTCCGGGCCACAGGAGGCGGGATTAGATAAGGGTGGTTTAAGAACGGCGTTATCCGTTCCGTGATCTGGGCGTGCAATGGCACGGTGTCAGGTATCTCTCCGTGTATTCCCTCGAGAAAGTCCGTAAAGGCCTCAACCTTTGCCTGATCACTCAGTATATCCTCGCCCTGATGGTGAATCGCGGGGATCTCAGTCGGACCCCTGCGAACTTGCCTCGAGAGCTTCCACAGAGAACCATCCCCCGTGCCGAGCCCATTCACGAAACTCATCCAAGTCGCGTCTCTGTGCGCCCGGATATCCCTCTTAATCTTATCAGTGAGTTCATTAACTCTAATCCGATCGCCTACTGCTCTGTTCCTTTGCCACCTACGCCGAATTCGGTGTCGGGAGCTAATTAAGGATAGGATTTCATCAGGAAGAGTTTCCGTAAACGGTCTCCTCCTGATTTTTGGACATAGTTCGTCTCTGACGCGCTGGATGTTCCTGGTAATTGAGTTCACTTCGTTCTCCAGGTCTTGGACGGAATCAATTTGTCTCGGAATGACTGTGGCGGCATTTAATCTTTCTCAAAACACCCTCCAATCTAAATTTTTGTATGAAATGGTTTCCATTTCAGAGGCTACCGGCCGCCTAACTCGCGATAGGCTCAATTTGATTGGAAGGTGATCCGAGTTGAGATCGTCCATGACTTTTGGCGCCGAGACGCCTGCCATTCCTCGAGCAAATGCCACGTCCAAGTATGAAGGTACTCGGCGTCCTCTATAATGTGTGGGGTCACGAGTTCTAAGGTATTGGATTTCCAGATTGTCTTCAATCAAGGTGCGGACGACCCGGCCTTTCTGGTTAGAGTAACCGTCGCCGAACACGACGTGTTTAGCGTTAAAGTCGCCAATCAGTATAGAGCGGGTACCCGGTTGTAAGAATTCGACCAAGTCGTCTTGTGAGATACGCAGGTCAGGGGGCGCGTACCCGCCGCTGATACACAAGCCACCGTCGAGCTCGACGCTAACGTGTTCAATGACCGACCTTATTCGGGTCCGTCTTTTATATCTCAGTGACTTATGTACCAGGCAGACCACGCCTCCCCCGTTTCCTGCTGGCCTATCAAAGCGCTCGATAGAATAATTTCGCACTTTGATTTTGAAATCTCGAGGGATGCGAAATTCGAGCAAGAAAACAATCTGAAATTGGGACGTATACATGAAATGCTTAAATTCGCCAAGTTTATTACGAATACCATTGCAATTCCAGGATACAATATTAAACAGAGACATTGGGACGCCATTTATATATCATATTTGAAGATCTCTACAGAGAAGGATCTTCGCTTTGTCATTGTTGCATGCCTCAAGCATGCATCTAAACTCATCTAGAGCAAAAAATAATTCTGAGACATTCACAAGTGAGTTTATTTTGGCTACGACATTCGAAAGATTAGTGATCATAATGTTTGCATTGCCACTTACCCCGCTTTCTGCAGTTTTAAGATGCGCGGTTTGCGTGGGTTGCGGGGCTCTCAGAGTATTTGGGAAATTTCTTTCGTACTGTATTCTAGGGTTCTCTTCTTCCTGTTGTCTTTGCGCTCCTTGGGGGCGTTGCTCCTGGGGTTGCTGTCGTCCATCTCTTCCTTTTGTACCCCGGCCTTGTCCGCTGGGTTGACCGCGCCCCTGCCAGGCCGGCGTGGCGGGCGCGGGTGCTGGAACGGACTTTTTAGGTGGTTGCTTACTGCTATTTAGCTGTTCCAATTTATATTTGTAAACAGGGCATTCGAGATCGATTGCCCTGTGTGGCCCTCCGCAGTTAGCGCATCGGACCTCGTTGTTGTTGCAGGAGGTGATTTCGTGGCCCTGGGCACACTTACTACACTTGAAGTCTTTTTTACAGTACGTCATAGAGTGCCCGTGACCCTGGCACCTCCTGCATTGCATGATGGGCCTTGTATTGCGTCTATGTTCCCATGATATACGTATATTCATGATATACCTTATGTCTTGTTGAATCTTTTTGAGCGTTACTGTGGCCTCAGTGACTACTAGATACAGCGGGTCCTTGGTCTTTTTCATCTCAAAGACATTCTTTATGTTATACTTGTACTCATCAGTTAGGTAACGCTTGATTTCGTTAACCGGGATGTCGCCGTCTAGCCCTCTTAGCACGAAGGCCCTAGTCTTCTGATTTTTCTCAGCGTAACTGTGATATTTCACGTTCTCGCTGTCCATCACTCTCTTAAAGACGGCCCAGTCCTTTTCGTCTTCAAAATAAAATATAGTGCTATTGCGCGCGTACTTAATCGTGAATTTGCTTATTTGCATTTGCCGCATATCCTTTAGAAGGTCGGCGTGCGCTTTTAGCTTCCCTTGCATGACTACAGGGGGTGGTGGGCCTACTTTTGCCTTTAGTGCCGTTTGGGCTTTCTTTTTAATGCGGGCGCTGGTCCTGCTTGGCATCTTTCTGTTTTTATCACTTGCGTTCGATGTAGACGCATTGCTATTCGTTTCGTCTTCCAGGTCCGAAAGGGCCTCGAAACGATTATCCAGGGGGATGCTGGGGGGTCCGCCCATATCGAGTTTCACCTCTCTCACATTTTGTTTGAAGGGGATGGTTTTAAATGGGACCTTAAAGCCATCCTTGTCGGTCGGCGCTACCAGGAGCGCAGAAGTGCGTTGTTCCACGGTTTTGACCTTGTCGGTCGATTCAGAGGTCACAGGTGGAGAGTTTTTGCGTGCGTCTTTTTCATTAACAGGCAAAAAGTCTATATCCATGTCGGAGCTGTCGTCAAGGGTTTTTTGTCTTTTCTGTTGTGCATTCCTGCCGGTATCTATTTTGGCTTTTACCGTATCTTTCCTCTTTGACGAGTAAGTCCTCAAGTCATGGGACTTCTTGAGGTGGTCTATTCCCTTGTTGAGGTGAGGGACTATACTGTCCGTATTCATGTTAGAAATAGATTTCAGTGAGGGGGCTATTTCGGCGCAGATTTTACAGTCTTCGCTGTGTCTTATCAGGCGTTTGTAAATGTAGCCGCATCGGGCTACTAACTGTTCGCTAGGGGTGGTCGACCTAAGATCCTCCGAACGGAGGGATGAGGAATCATCCTCTCTGTCGGTCATGATGAGGGATGTTGCCGGGGTTACGTCCCCGGCGACTAGAAAAATGTTAGCACTAGGCTTATAATAGTCTTTACTAGGTATCACTTGAGTACAAAGCAGACTTACCAGCAAGAAAGCAGTGAAATACACGGTAAACGGTTTAAACGCGTGCGGGCTCAATTAACCTGGAGACCCCGCTAAATCCAGTCCGTATAGCTTGACGATCACTATACGAATCCTATTTTAACTAAACTCATTTTAACTATTTTAAAGCAGGAAAATAGCCACCACAAAGTCACTCTAGTTTTGTATCGAACAGTGATATTCCATATATATCACTTTAGACATATGATTTAATAATATTCTATATAAAATCGAAATATAGTCTGATATAATATATGAGTACAGATCCCTAACTCAAGTTAATTCAGAGGGTGGATTTAATATTAATTTTTATGATTGACACGTCTCTTAACTAAGCGTCAACATGTCAGTGCCACCAGCTGCTATTTGCATCGAGTTTCGATCATAACGTGATAGAAATAACGGGTGATGTTACAGCTTAGCTCAGTAATAATTTATTATCGTAAAAAGCTTGTAACTAAACTTTGATCGATAAGTAATTATTGAACATAAATAGGGAAAAGCGTCTCAGGGAGAGGATCCGTGTCATCCAAGGCAAAAAACCATCGTCTATCAAACTGTGACTGACCCAATAGGAGAAATTCAAAATTGCTTATTGCATGTAAAAGTTTCTCAAATCATCTTTAGGAGATAATAACCAGGGATAAAATCAATAGATACTCTCCCGGTGGAAATTTGCATGTCAAAATAGGTTTTTTCTCGTATCGATCACAATACGCCCAATAGCAAGTAATTTCTTTCATGGGACATATCCTGCACACCGCCTTTCTTTGGTGTTTGGGACCGAGACAACTAAGGCTAGTACCATTTCTTGTCCCGTACTTCCACCCTACACCTTGCGGCAATGTATTTATTGAACATGTCTGTTAAATGTGCTTCTGCAAGAATAAGAGACGGAAGGTATCAATCACTTGAACACAACTTATTGTGTTCTAGCCAGGCAAAATACACGATTTATGGACTGATTTAGCTCATCCGTCATATCAGCAGATTAAAGAAAGCACCATATGGTACCACCCCAGCCTTTGTAGCGTTAAGAGATTTGAAATGGCTATCTATTTTTATACTCCAGTATAAGTTGTTTGCAATTAAGCTCATGTTCTTTTCTTCAACCCCGATGTTACATAGCATAGTGACAATTATTCCATATCGTGCAAAGTCAAGTCTATGAAATAGGCGTTAATATTCATTTAGCCATCCTGTCATCATTTCTCAAATACATGGAATTAATGAATGAATGAATGATCTAGGGGGAGTGTTAATACACTGAAACCTGTACAGGGTGGCTCAAATTCGAGTCTATGTATGGGGATCTCGAAAACGGTAAGAGATACAGTGTCGGTCAATTTAGGGAAAAATTGCGCATTGAAGTGCCTAACAATATGCCGATTAGAAAGTTTGAAAATTCCGATTATTTCCGACGATATCCGGAAAAAAACTAAATTTTGAAATGTTTTATTTTTTTCCTGGGCTTATGTGAAAACGGATTTCAAATCGAATTGCAGTTTTGCATTGCCACTTTTTCCGCTCTATCCAATGGTCAATTGAGTTTGGAATCCGACGTTTCGTCTTTAAGGAGTCATCATCAACTTTTTTGATTAAATACGAATTTAGTCTTTTTTTATTATGTTCTTTAATTATTTATTTTGCTTTGGCGAAATTTTGAATAGTTTAGGTAAATTAAATTTAATTAAAATTCGTATTTAGAAAAAATTTGACGCCCTCTTGAAGACGAAACGTCGGATTCCAAACACCTCGACTTTTTTTTAAATTCGAACTTTAATTAACTTAAACTATTCAAAATTATGCCAAAGCAAAGTAAATAATTAAAAAAAAAAAGAATTAAAAAAAATTAAAATAAAAAATAATTAAATACTCTAACATATTAATAACGTCAATATGATCTAAAAAACTATAAAAAAATTAAGTTCGTATTTAAAAAAAAAATGTTGATGATGAGCCGTTGAGACAAAACGTCAAAATTCAAACTGGATACACCATTGGATAGGGTGGAAAAAGTGACAACGCAAAAGTGCAATGCAATTTGAAATCCATTTTTAACCAAACCCAGGAAAAAATAAAACGATTTTTCAAAGTTTCGTTTTTTTCCGGATATCTCCGGAAATACTCGGAATTTCAAAACGTTCTAAACGGCATATTACTACGCACCTAAATGAGCAATTTTGCCCTAATTTGAATGACACTGTAACTGTTACTGTTTTCGAGATGCTCATACATAGACTCGAATTCGAGCCACTCTGTGTTCTCCTTCCATGGTGCTTCCGTTGATGTGATTCTCAATCAGAGTAGTAGTTATCCAGCTTCAGTGCTTTGATAAAAGCAAGTAGTCTGGATGGAAGACCCTCCTGTTCGACGATGCAGCACCCAAAGCAGGCCATTTGCCTCGCACTCGATCAGAAGGTGCTCCGGGGTTTCCTCCCCCACCTCACAGAATCGCCAACTGTCCTCGTTTTCAATTTGTATTCTCTCCAAGTGTCTTCTCAACCGGCAGTGGCCCGGAAGAAAGCAGGTGAGGGTGCGTAGATTGTTCTTACTCAGTCTTATAAGGTATTTTGATTTTCCTGGGTGAGGGGGCCTTAGAGACGTCTTTGATTGCCTTAACCCTGGAAGGCGTTCCCATAGACTGATCCATTTGGTTCCCTTTTCTTTCCTGAATTTTTCCTTGTAAGTGTGCGTCCCTATGCCACAGAAAGGTTCCGGCCTTGAAAGCGGACTTTTTGCTCCTACTTTTGCCAATTGGTCTGTGTTTTCGTTGCTTTCTACGCCAGCGTGTCCTGGTATCCATTAAAGGGATAGTTTGTTATTCTTGCCTAGTTAGTCTAGCATTCTCATACCATTCTGGAGCTGATTGTTGTTGAGCTCAGCGCTTTGATGGCTGCTTGACTGTCTGAGAAGATGACAATCTCTCCTTCTTCCTATAGTTTCTGTCCAAATTCAACTGCGCACATCTGCCTATGACGTTAATTCCCTCCTTGAATGTATCCGGGTAATTTCCATTGCTTCGGAATTGGGTTCCTGGCACAAATACTCCAGCTCCGGTCCCCTGTTCAGTTCTTGATCCGTCTGTATACCATTTTATGGTGCTTTGCTGCGATGTGAGAGTGCAAGTGGTGTTCTTTTTCCATTCTTCTCTACGTCTTATCACGATCGTGAACTATTTTTCAAAATTGTATCTGTTCACTATATCGTCTCTGAGAAGCCCAAAATTCGTATGTGCTTTGTCAGGGATGTTAACTCCCTCTTTCTAAGTCAACCCCTCTCGCCCGTTCCTTCTCTTCTGATTCTAGTCATTGCTTGTCTAGCTGCTCCTTCTACAATAATGTGCGGAGGTGCGAGCCCCACAATTGCCCCGATTGCTGCTGTTGGAGAAGTTTCCATTGCGCCTGTAATGCACGCCAGGCGTTGTACATACCAAAGAGAGCATCATTTCAGAATTTTAATACTTGATTCGTTAACGACATTGCACCATGCATTCTGTGTCTAGGAAATAGTTTTCGTCTATAATGAAATGAATGTTGTCCTGAGCCAATTCATATTCACTCATTACTCAAATTTAGAGCTCAAGCAAATAAGATGTTATCAGACGCTTTAAGCGGACCAACAGGAAATGCAAAATCATAACTTAAATTATTGTAGTGTAACATTAAACTTCCTACTCGAAGATAGTTACTGAGGAGGTTTCGAGCAAAAACAAATAAATCCACCATAAACGATTTTTGGGAAAAGACGATTTTTCTATTACACAAAAAGTACTAGCTTTTTCATTTATCTTGTTAGCAAATAGTATTAGAGGCATCATAATAAGACTTTCACTCCAATATAAATTTTCAAAAATAATATTTCGGAGAAATAGAACTAAAACAAAAATGGATTTATTTGGTTTTGCTCAAAACAACTGGATTTATTTGGTTTTGCTCAAAACTTTATTAGCAAACATTAATATAAATATTATTAAACTAGTACAAACAAAAACATAATATGTGTATTTGACAAACATGAAAGGAAATTAGCTTTTTATCCTTTTAAACCCATGAAAAAAAATCTGAAAAAATCTTCACTCCCAAATTAAACAAAAAATTAATATTCTTTTCTAAGAAAAAAATTTAGCCAAAGAGCAACAATAAAAAATAACTATCTTTTAAAGTTTAAACTACATAACAAAAAGTTAATTAAATATGGAGTGCAGACTCCTCTTCTAAGCAGTCACACTCATTACTCATCTCTTCTTCTTCCTGAGTTATTTCCTCATTATTTTCAACTCGATTTACTCATAAATGCAACAATTTCGCCGCTTTCAAACTCTTTTCCATAAGCTGTTGCCATCTATTGTTCAAAATACACACTTACTAATTAGATAAAATAAGACACTCGACATAAATAATGTAAATATATATTTGGATTTATTCGGTTTTGAGCGAAAGGCGGATTTATTCGGTTTTGCACGAAAATATCAATATTAACCCTGAAATTGACGAGGATTTATTCTTTTTTGCACCTTAATATCTGGTTTATATGATGTATTTTAACAAACTGAATCGGTATCCGCCGCTAACTCAATTTTCATAAAAAGTGGATTTATTCGGTTTTGCTTGAAAGCTCCTCTGTACTCTCTTTGGTAATACTATCAAAATTTGTCCCTGAGATGTACAGCATATAATGTGGATGAATATTTGTCGAAGACAAAATCCATGTTCATTATAGCCATTCAAAGAAAAATTATTAGGCTCCTCAGTAAGCATGACGAACATGTTAGTCACACGTTGGTCGCACATAGGCCGTTTTGACGCCAAATGCATTCTACTTTAGCCTATTTAATATTTAAATTCCATTTGCTAGCGTTTCTCTAGTCCGGCTAAAAATAATTAACTAAAAAAGTTATTACAACGTTGTTAGTATTTACAGGGTGTCAATTTGAAAACGAACAGCATTTAATATTGCCTAATTTGTCTAATATTGACAGACTCAAAATTTAGTGAAACACGTCAATTTACATATCAAGAGGGACAATGGTTGAGGCGTTTGTTGTCGTATTACTTTCAACCTCCTGACCCCCAGGGCACCTACCACTAAAATTTTAAAATGGTTACCCCTATTTCTTTTGTCATTTTTGAGTTCCTTATATAATTCTAGATAATTTCCATTTTTTCCAAAATTGAATGCATGTGTGGAATGAATTTAATTTATAAATTAAAATAATGCTTTTAAAACGGGGGTTACATTTACTGGCTCGTCATAGCCATTCAATTACCAATATTTTTTCAAAAACTATGTTCCAAATTCTTTCGTTTATTTACATTCTTCGCTAAAAATAGGCGTCTACGATCCTTGTTTTCTCCTTTTGCTTATACTGATATTATTCAGAAATGATAGTAGAGTTCAATTTTTTTTTTACTCTTGGTGTTCATTTATTCATTTGAGATACTTCTTCGATTAGTAAAAATAAACTGTAGTAGTTATTTGATAAACAATTGCAATAGTTTTCAATTATTGTTGTATTGTTGTTTTTTACCGTTTCTTAAAATTGTTTTTACTATTGCTAAATGCATAGAAATGATTCTTATTTATGGAGCCTTAAATCGTTAGTTTGCAAGAACGGCGGCCATATTTCACAAAAATGTTAGACTTAAGTACATCCGAGAGTTAGTAAGTAAATTTGAGGAAAGATGATCTGTTTGCAATAAGAAGAGGGATGGTCCAAGATTGCTCAATGAAGCCGCTCAGACTGATGTTCTAGGTCAAGATGGTATGGCATGGCTCCCACTACGTCACTTAATGAAGTTGCACAACGAACAGGTCTGTCGCATGAGTCAGTCAGGAAAGTATTGAAGCTTCACAAATTTCACCTGTACAAACTGCAAATTATTCAAGAATTAGGGAATGATGATAGACCTATTGAGTTTTGCGAAATTATGACCAACAGCCCCTGTGTTTCAGAGACCAATGCACTTTTTATTCAACAAATAAAACTGCCGTAATTGGAGTGACTACAATCCTCACATTATTAGAGATGGGCATACATAATATCCTCAAAAGATAAATGTTTGGGCCAGTATATTAGGCAATACTACCATTGGTGCTCACTTCATAGATAAAAATCTAAATGATGAAATTTATGCCGAATTGTTAGACAGAAGTATAGAGCTTTTCATAATTCACGAGGTGGAAAATGAAAGGGACGCCAATGGAAATCTTGCTCTAGATGAACAGTTGGTGCACTTCCAGCAGGACAAGGCACCTTCTCATTATGTCCGATCAGGAAGAGAGTGGTTGGATAATTATTATTCGTAGCAGTGGAATGGTAGGCGAGGACCAATTAAATGGCCACCAGATCTGACACCGTTCGATTCCTTCCTATGAGGTCAATTTGAATCCGTCGTATTCAAAACTCAACCAGACTCAATTGAACAACTGCGTCAACGAACTGTAGAAGAATGTAGTGCTATTTAACCTGAGATTCTTCAAAACGTCCACGAACAGTTTGAATATCGGCTGTACTTGTGCTTAGAAAACATTGGAACCCATTGTGAGCAATTAACAATGTAATCATAATGGTAATTTGAGTATTTCATTATCATTGTTGTCGAAAAAGCATTATATTAATTTAGAAATTAAATACATTCCAAATGTTCGTTTTCAAAGTGCCACCCTGAAACATACTTTATACCCAAGCGTTCTCTAAACAGTCCCATAATTTTTCATTTGTATGATATAATAATACAAAACCATCTGCTTTTATGTTAACATTACGGTGAAAACGTAAAATGAATATTAAAAATAATGGCAAGTAGTAGCTTCAGTTTCTTGGGTAATTTTAAATTTTACATTAGTTATTCCCATGTTGCAGCTTGTTTGCTATAATGCAGCGGTTTTTCATTGCATTTATTCAGGTGTTGGCCTAAGAGAGCAAGGAATATTTAATGAGCCACTAAAATAACACATTTTTTTGGAAATTTATAAAATAAGTTTAAGCTGACTGTCAAAACGTTTTTATTAAGGCTGAGCTCTGCCAAAGCTCAACTGGCATATTCTAAATAATATAATATATCATCTAAGTAACTTAACATATTTATTACACTTTTATACTTTAATTGCCTTATTAAGCATTTACTGCCTGTACTTTAATAAAATTCATTAAGATACTAAGTCCTCCTTAACATAAAAGTTTATGAGCAATAAAAAGGCAAAAAACGCAACATCAGTATTGGAGCGATATTAAAGTTTACCACATCCATGTCAGTTTTATATATCTTATTTTTGACAGTTTACAGTTACTATTAGCCTAGTAAATTTTGAAAATTAAATTAGATAAGGTTAAGTGCCCTATCAACGACCTACGTAAAACGGGTTAACTTACACCAAATCACCAATTCCTTTAGGACAATAATCCTATCTCAAGTCAATTTGAGGCTCTGATTACGCTTTTAAACCAATAAGAAGATTCTCGTGTTAGATAACTCCTCAATATTACAAGAATAATAAACCAAAGCAACATAAGATACTAGTTGTTAATTATGCCTTAGAACTTTAAGAACAATATTATATTACCCAATTATTATTGTATAGGTATAGTCAGTAAGTATATGTATAAATGAAACGATTATTAACCAAACTTATCCCAAATCAATCCCGTGACCGCGAAATAGCACTAAACTAATACAGTCCTCAATAATACCAAATCAATAAATTAACCTCTGAGGTAAATATGTACAATTACAGCCGTTAAATATCTATAGGTAAACTATTTGAGCTTAAGGCGATCCCGATATTAAATTAGTAAATTTGGGTTATGCGAAATAAATTACAGTTATGCGAAATAAATTACTGCCATGAGCTTTACAGCCAAGTACAGTAAAAAATTAACTCAATCAGCTATTCGGACACTAGACAAATGAAATCTCTAACTAACTAAAGATAAAATTAAGAATATTTTTTAAAGGTAAGCATGATAAACAAGATAATTATATCAGTACATAAAATGAAAATTAACGAGAATAAAAACTATAGACGTCAAACGTCCTAGTCGTTTAATTGTAAATTCATTAATTAAAATGACAGATAGCGAAAAACGATATACGGTAACTAAGACAATCGACTTGCAGCCGTTAATTATAAATTCAGTAATTAAACTGATATATACCTATAGGCGATATACGGTAATTAAAACAAACATCTTACAGTCGTTAGTTATAAATTCAATAATTAGAATGATATATACAGATAAGCGATAAACGGTGAATAATACAAACGACTTACAGTCATTGATTATAAATTCGTTAATTAAAATGATAGGTAACGATAATCGATATACACCATACGGTAGCTAAGACAAACGACCTACAGTCATTAATTGTACATTAATTAATTAAAATTATATATCAAGAGAGATCGAGAATTATGGTTCTTAAATAAATAAAAATTGATTTTACTTAAATCTGTTAGACTTGTAGACACTGACGCTTCTTAGGAACTACCACCATGTGGTTGCGTCACTCTGACAAAAAAACCTTGATACGGCTAACTGACGGCGGGATTAGCTAGGTCAGCATCAAGAGGAGGAAGTATTACCTCACAGAAGATGTTCTATCCCATAGAATAAATTTTGTCCCACAGAAGGACCCTAGTTAAATTATAATTAAATTAGCCAAGGGTCAAAAATAGTACAAATAAATTCCGATACGGAAAACGGCCTGTTGGCTTTGAGTGTTCAGGCGAAAAAGGCTATTAATTCTCTCACCAACGAATATATATCACATTAGTCAAGTGGCGCGTTAAACAGATGTACTGTACCTGCCAAGCTGTATCGAGCACCTGGAGTAAGATCGCGAGAAGTAAAGTAGCGAGAGTACCAATAACACAAATCAACCAGTAAAAGGAAAAAATCTCAATATTGTATTCAGGAACATTTGCAACGTTACGACTCAACTGATTTATGTATGCACTATTTTCCTAAAGATACAATTGAAATATTAATGACTTATATATAGAGGGTATATTATCGTAGATCGTCGTAAAATGCAATGGCAGAGCTCTACATATCCAAATAATGGCCTCGTTTGTGAAATAGTTTCTCGAGCTAGGTTTCGATAAAAAATTCCAAACTTACATTGTAATGACAATATTCTCTAGACAAAGAAAATAAGTTCTCAAAAATTAAACCTTTGTTCAGTTCATTGCTTCCGAAGAATAAAATCACAGTGTCTTATGCGGGGCGCCATGGTTGTAAACAATTTATAAAGGTGAATATACAACTAGGTTAGGAAACATAATATTATTTGATCCGTTTCGAGGTTCGTCAACTTCTCGTCCAGAAAAATATAAAGACATGGGACTAGGTTCAAGTGTTGTATTACATACAATATGTCCATAATCTCACAAGTGAGGCTTCCTATCATATATTTTGTAATTATTTCATTATCTCATATTTATTATTGGAATAACTGAAAGATAGGGAAATCAGAGACATGAATAACATGAGAGAAAATAGAATCCATTCAGAACCAATGAACTCAAAAGTATTGAAAAAGGGGTTCTTTCATTCATAAAACTTAAAATAGGGTAATATTCGTATGCAAATAGCATGATAACATGTAGTAGCCATAACCATAATTTATCTATGACTTTATTCCATAAATAAGTTAAAGCCATACTTTCAATCTGACAAGAAGCATATAATCAAAATATATAATAAAAGCATGGGAAGTATAGATAGAGCTGATCAAAATATTGGGCTAAGCAGAATCTCAACCAGAGGAAAAGGTGTTATTTTTTATTACTTTATCAGTGGTAAACTAGATCAGTTGGCGCTCAAGTAATTATATCTGCAATAAATCATGTATTATTTATATAATTGCTTATTTTCCTACTGTGCTTTCAAAAGAAACGTCATAATAAAAACAATTTAATCATAATTAGTTTCAACATTCCTTTATCCTTTTAACCTGTATGTCTACCCAAAATTTATCAACAAAACTGAAAAAAAAATGTTTCAAGTTCTTTTAGGTTAATAATGCATTACTTTAAAAATACCAAGGGCGCGTTACTATAAAAATAACCCGTTATTTTCCTTATATTTTAGTTTTAATATTTCCTAATTCTTAAAACCTGCATAAATTGAATGCTATACAATTTAAGTCGATCAAGAGGATTTTTTGGCAAATATCATGATACTTAACTTTTAGCAAACGTGCTAAATAAAAATAGTCAATCAATCAATTAAAATTCTGGATGGCATAGAACTTGAAACTATCTCCGTTAGAAAGAATATCTACAGACCCAGACTGGACAAGTAAAGGCAAATATCCCAAGATATTTTAAAAAGTTTTTGGGCTATTAATAGCAAAAGCCTGATGAGCTTACTCCATTTAGCAAATTTCGCTGTTTTTTTTTTGTTGCGGTTGATGGAGACTTAAGAGGTCTGACATTATGTCTATTAAACAGCTGTAAATATTTTCTATTTTACTATATCAAATGTATGCATATTTTTGCATTTTTTATATCTAAAAATGCTATTACTTACATAAATTAAAAAGTAAATCTAAATCCTAACAAAAGTTTAAGGACTATAGGTTTAACATATTTAGAAGATATACTTAAACTTTCCATGGATCTAATATTTAGACTTAGGTCTGACGTTAGTTTATTTGTGGATAACGATTTTTATTATATACTTCTTCTGCTAGAACAATATAGCAAACTCGTCCAAACCCATCTTTTTGTGTGGAATTACATTCGACGCTAGATGCCGTGACAGTAATTTTATCTTTCGTTGTCCCAACAGGAATAGGTTCAACGTACATGTTTTGCTAAAGCCGGATAATACATTTATCCCTTAACATCCTGTCGGTAAATTTTTTATAGAATTGTTGTTTTGTCGATTCTCTGCTCCACACGATAAAATAAATATAGCATCTATCTAATTCATGCCTGAAAAGTATGTGAGCGAACCTAGTTGATTTATTGTATAATAATTTAATCATTATAGTCTATTACTAAAAACTTGCTTTTAATTTTAAGTACGCAGAAAGAGAAATATATATTCCTGTCTGTTCTAATAGCTAAGCTACAATGTAATAGCCTTATTAGCAGAATAATTTCAACATTCCTTAAGCTACCGCAGTAATAAACGTAGGGCCTGAAACAAGGCTCTAACTCTCATAGTGCTCGGAGAAGATATGTTTTGGTAAATAATTGTTCCCTAAGTAGTATAATTTTTACCATAATTAAATACATGTTTCAAGACGTAGCAAAACATATCACCCTAGTGAAAGAGCAATTATTAGTTAAAACAATTTTCATATACGGAAACTGCTGAGCCCCACGTTGCATCATGTATATTGGTGAAGCGATGATATGTTTAGTAATAGACGCTTTCAAGGAATAATGAAACGTGACTGACTTCACTCTTTGTTAAATTGTTTTCATTTTTCAAATAGTGAGGTTCAAAGAAATTCTTTCTCAAGGAAATAATGTTGTTATCGATGAACCAATGGAGATGCCGGTTAGCATTTCGGCCACTACCTTCCAACTAAACTCCACGAACATGGAGTACAGTATTATCCAAGGAGGACTAAACAGGGCGATTTTTTGACTTTCCCACACATTCCTATATTGGGTTTTCATAAGCTATCGAATGATAGTAACTTTGAATTTAACCGGAGGTTTTAAAGTTCCCGTTAATTTTACCCGCAGGTTAAATTCGAAGATACTGTCATTCGATAGTTTATGAAAACTTGAGACAGGAATGTGCAAACCGTTTTCTTTGATTATGTGCGATTTATATTTTAGAGCCTGTCAAAGTGTAAAAATACTCGACTTCCCCCTGGGGGGGATGATTTGATTTGATTTGATTTGATATTTATCTTGGTGCTACCTACTGTAGCGCATTTTCTCTTCACGCTTTCTTGACATTTCAACACGTTGTGGACTGTATAAAGCGATATATTTGAAAATTTTAATTTTCAAATGATCAAATATGGTTAATGTCTTCAATACAATATTATTGAAATATAAATAATATGTTAATTAGAATAGAACAATTAGTAATGTTTAAAACAATACAATTGACATCTATTATAATAGCTCGCCAGCATCATCAATAGGTAACGCGCACACCCTCTGTACCGCGCGGTTAACAGTACCGCTGTGAGTACGAACACTAACTACGCAACTACGCTAACAATCTGGTCTTTACCGGGATGCACATCAACCATTCTCCCCAATTTCCAATGCAGTGCAATGTTGTCTTCGACCAACAGAACCAAAGTACCAATCTTGACATTTTCATTTTCAGTGCTCCATTTGTTGCGTTGTTGTAAACTTCTGACATATTCTGCTGACCGTCTATTCCAGAACAATTGAAACATCTTCTGCAATTATTGTCGAAAAATCCTCAAAGGTGAGGTTAGAATGACCCACGATACGAGTTATATGATATTTAGCTAGTTTAACAGCCAATTCACATATTCCGCCTTAGTGGGGAGACCTTGCAGGAATAAATTTCCTATCTATACCACCCTTAAGCAAAAAGTCCTATATATTGCGATTTTGTGCTACACTAACCAACAAGTCGCGAACAACCACTTTAAGATTATTATCACTGCCAACAAAATTAGTAGCATTATCTGAATAAATTCGGCTGCAAAGACCCCGTCGAGAGACGAATCTTTTCAAGCAATTTAAAAACGTATTTGCCCTAAGATCTCCTACAAGTTCTATATGTACTGCCTTGGTACAAAAACATATAAACCAGCACATGTATCCTTTAACAATAGCTCGATTCCTTAATTTACCATCTTTTATGTTAAATGGTCCAGCAAAATCTGCACCTACTATAGAAAAGGGTCGCTGCGGATTTACACGATCTCTTGGCAGATTTGCCATTTTTTGTTTTAGAAGGCAAGGTTTCACCCTAAAGCAAATATTACATTTTGAAATGACACCTCTAACAGTACTTCTTCCATTTATTGGCCAATAATTTTACCTTAACGAAGCTAAAATTGTTTGAACCCCTGCATGTAACTGTTTATGATGTTCATTGAGTATAATTAATTTCGTTAGTGGATGATGCTGAGGCAAAATTATAGGAAATTTAGTGTTATATTCCAAATTTGATTGACGTATTCGCCCGCCTACACGTAGAAATCCATCTTTTATATCTAAAAATGGATCCAGTGATTTAATTGAACTTCGCCTAGCAATACCCCTTGATGCCTTTAATTCCAAAATTTCAGATTTAAATTCTTGTTTTTGCATCGCGCGTATGAGTGAATGCAATGCATTTTCATATTCGGCTAAAGTAATTATTCCTGTTACTCTTTCATTCAAATTGCGATTTTTACAATTTTTGAAAAATCTTATATTCATTGCCGTTACACGTACTAATTTATGCAATGAATAATATATCGTAAAACATGAGAAATCCTGTTTTATTTCAGTGGTACCAAAAGAAAGTTTTGCCTTTTTTCATTCGGGTAAGTTTTCTAAGTATAACACACAATTTTTCGGCCATTCATCAAGATCAAATCGTAATCCTTCAGGCCCATACCACCACAACTTTAAGTCTTTTAATTCGCTAGGAGCAACACCACGTGAAATTATGTCAGCCGGGTTTTGACTTGAAATTGCATGCCCCCAATTAAAGTTTTTCGTTAGTTCTTGAATTTCGGCTATGCGATGCCCAACAAATACGGTCCAACTACTTGGTTGTTCTTTAAGCCATGCTAATACAATGGTAGAATCGCGCCATAAAAATACGTCGTTTATTTCGATATCAAGAGCAGAATAGTATATTGTGTAACTAGGAGGAAAAGCAAAACATTCCGGGATGACTGTGGTAGTTTGGGTTAGTTTGGGTTAGTTGGACAGGAGTCCAGGAATGTGATTTTCCTACGAGTTGCACATACTATTTTTTATCCGATCGAAATTAATTAGAATACGTACTTATATAAATAGAGCCAAATATTACTCTAAATAAAAACGGTGTTTTAAATTTAAACTCAACATAATATCGAGTTTTGAATCGAGCGAGCTTGAAGTTTATTACGTAGCTACGAAAACTACAGCTAAATGTTACTTTTGATAGACGTCAGATCTGACAAACAAGGCGTTTGAATATGACAGAAATGTTACATTTCCGGCCTAGGACGGGAATGTTATATTCCCGGACTGTTATTTTTTATTCTTGTACAGTTAATGCATGTTGCCAAGCAACGAATACAATATACTGGAATCATAACTTTTGCGGTGAGAAAACACATCGGAAAGGTGTCGTTTTTCGTCCGATCGGATAAAAATATCTTTATCTACCAGTCGCGCTAACAACTGTGCACCTCATAACTCTAATCACGGTAACGTTAAACTTTTAAGTGGTGCGACTCGCGATTTTGCACATATAATGTTTACCAGTATTTCACCATTTTCATTTGTAGATCTTAAATAGACGCAAGCTCCGTAAGATTGCTTGCTTGCGTCACTAAAACCGTATATTTGGAAATTTTTTTAATTTTTTAATATAGCTTGCCGCGAAATATTTATTTCATTAAGTGACTTAAGTTGTCTATAAAATTGTTTCCAAGAAGTAAAAATCTCTAAAGGCACCGATTCGTCCCAAACAAGCTTTAGCATCCAAAGCCTTTGCAAAATAAATTTTGCACTTATTACCGGACCAACTAAACCTAACGGATCAAATATTTTCGAAGTTACTGACAAAATAAAACGTTTTGTTATTTTAAGGGTGTCTCTTGGTTCAATCTTTACGATATATTCCAATACGTCTTTATTCGGTTCCCAGAAAACCCCTAAAGTTTTTCTTATATTGTCATTCGCGATAAAATATCCGATATTTTCCGTTTGATTATTTGATAACGCTTGTAAGACCTTCGGTTCATTCGACAACCATTTACGAAGTGGAAGTCCGTATTTATTTAACTCGAGCGTAATTTGCTCTGCCATACCTATAGCCTCGCTCACGCATGACGCGCCCCCTATATAATCATCAATATAAAAATTATTGGCAATTGCCTTGCTCATTGGCAGATTGCGGTCTTCTATATCGAGAGCAATCTGACGAAGACATCTTGTTGAGAGAAAACTCGCCGAAAGTGTGCCGTAAGTGAACGTCAAACACAACACGTAATTTCGTAGTAAGTGACGATTCGTTTAAGACACCATGGTGTGGTAACACGTATATGTAATTTTCGTCGTCTTTGCTTTCACACGGTTCTATTCTTGACATATGTCCTAACTGTTCATATTCAGCCATAAAAGCATGATAGTTTTCCTTTAAAGTAATATTATTTTCTAACTTCCGTTCTAAATTAAAAAATCTCACCTTTGCCGATTCCAGAGAATCGTCCAACTCCTTTATATTGTCCTTAACCGGCAAAGCTACACAAAACCTTCCCGTTTCGTCCCTTTCTTCCGATTCCACGAAAAGTTGTTCACATTCTTGTTCTTCAATAGAATACCTTCTTTTTGTTGGTATGACCTCTACTAACCAGAACTTTTCAATTTGACCCTGTAAGTCCTGATATATGTCGCGATCTACGGTTAAATGGCATACACCCCCCTTTGAGGCTTGCTACATATTTTGTTAATCTTCCCAGATACGATCCACCTAAATACAATTTTTTGGATTGTTAAAATACTATTTTTTAATTTCACTTGACCCGCACAAAGCAAATCATAAAATAGTTCAGCTCCGATTAAAATGTAAATTTTCGATGTTTTCTTAAAACATGGATCAGCTAATTTTATATTCGGAGGAAGTGCTCGTCCATCTATACTGAAATAATGAACAGGTATTTCAGTTGTTATATTATCTAACACAAAAAAGGAGAGATTAGTGTTAAAATTGTTATATGGCGATTTTATATTTGTTATAACATGCTGTTTTATACTAGTTAATTTGTCACCAACGCCCGAAATCTTAATGTCAATTTTATTTCATTTTAGACCCAATAAATTAGCCAAACCCTTTCTTATAAAATTCATTTGAGATGCACTGTCTAAAAGAGAGGGACATTTCACGTAATCCCCTTAATTATTTTTAATATAAACAATAGCACCTAATTTGAGACCCCTAATCCGGCATAAGAAGTTGCTACCACAGATGGCTCATTTTGAAATTCATTCGACACTAATTCCGTGTTATTAGGTATTTGTTGAAAGTCATTTTCCTCGATATCTATATTTGTAGCGGGTGTTGCGATATTTGTAAGCTTATTATTAGAAAGCATTGTATTATGCCTACCATTACAATTTTTACAACCATCTAACAAACATTTGGTGTAAAAATGATTTCCCCGTAAACAATTTAAACAAAGGCGCAATTGTCTTATTTTTTCTATTCGGTCTGGTATAGATAAATATAAAAGTTTTTCACAACGATATATAAAATGTTGTCCCTTACATATTTCACAGGCTATTTTGGCTACTGAACCTGTTGCGCCGTAAGCTAACCCCTTGCCTTGACCGTGATATTTGTTATTAAAGTTGTGCGGCTTAAGGGTGATTTTCCAAATGGCGTCTGTTTACTAGGCTTAGCATTAACCTCGACATTTTCTAAAACGCGACATTTGTTTGAAGTAAATTTTGTAAAATCTTTAAGCTCAGGATTACCTTGAAATTTTGATATTATAATTTATTTTGTTTTTTTTTTATATATAAGTGTATCAAATGTTTCCTCTGGCACAACTGGTGCATGGCTTTCGCTTTCATAATTGTATTGGTAGAAAAGAATCCATGATATATTCCTAACAAACTAGTTTTTGCAAGACGAATATAATTTCAGACAAAGACAACCATATTCTGCACTTTTTTGATATTTATTATCAAAAAGAAAGCACTAAATCGTAAAACTCAAATTATGTGTATAATAATCGAGACTTTTTATATTTGCTTCTCATGCCATGAGTATTTACTAAGAGTGCAACGGAAGTCACACTTGCTGAATGCTTTTAAAATAGAAAAAGTTATTATAAACTCTAGCAAAATTAGAAAGTTGCCCACGAGGCTTAATGTTGACGTGGAATGGATTATAGCTTAGAATTTAGAAACTCTGGTGAGATAATTTGCTTAATGAGCGAAAAAAAACTAAATATTCCTAGTATTGCCCTTGCAACATCATCGCGTAATATCGCCTACCCCATTGGGTGCCTATATATTTATAACGTCGACACGATTTTTTAACTTTTTATATATAGTTATTCGTGAATTAGATATAATTAACTTTGAGTGTAGATCGGTCGACTCAAAGTAAGATAAAAATTTCATATAAATTCCCTTTCTTCAAGCAGTTAAAAGCTATTGACTAAAAATCATTTCTTTAAAGTCTTCTGCAAGAAGCCTGCCTCCCATTGCGTGCCGATGTTTATATGAAATTCTTGTCTTATTTTGATAAACCGATCTACCCTCAAAGGTATGCCAGAACACCCGTACAACCAAAAACATATATATAGCACACCCACGATTAACATTAGTATTGAAATATTTAGTAGAATCGACGTTCCTCAGTACATCGACAGTGCCAACAATATGCATTAATTTGCATCACATGACTTTAAAAAACTTTAGAACGCACATTTAATAGATATAACAAAAAATACCACAAGTCCTCAATTAATGAACTGCCGGAACATTATATTAAACTAATTCGTTTTTAAAAGTTCAGGAGAGCAAAATTTTACTTCAACTTCAAACAAAGCCTCCATTCTATTGCAAATAAATCTCTACGTCTGCTTTAATGTTTTATCACGAAATTCGCGCTCGTTTGGATATAATTAAGCCACCTGAAATAAATTAAAAGCCAGATAGGCCTCAAACCAACCAGGTTAGATCTTACGAAGAAAGTTTTCCAGTTATGAGTGGGAATTATTCCAGCAACGGAAAATAAGGGTTTTGGCAACAATCAAGTTAATTTAATGAAACCGGACGATATGAGAATTTAGGAGAGGTTCATGAATAAATATCTTTACATCCAGAATAATAAATCACGATAGATTTCTTAACACAGATTATTCTCAAAAGTTTGATTGGCAAAATTTGATGGCCTAATTCAACATTTATCATCCAAATATATGCTGGTTTTTAATTGTTAACTTTTTGGTTATGAACCTAATCTTTAAATTTTGTGCTATTCATTCTGACTTTTCTTAAACATGAGAGTAGACATCGATCAGAGATTTTGCAATATATAATGAACAGGTATATTACTGCTTCTACACTTTAATATTGTTAGGTCGCGTTTATCTGAAACTACCCGTTTTAGATTACTAACGACGGTTCGAAATAAAAGCTGTATTTCCTAGTTCAAAAAATACAGCTTTATTGACACCTTTAGAGACGGTTTGAAAAATAAACAATTCCGACAAAACAAACTAATCGTATACTTAAAACTGAATTAATAAAATAAATATTGCATGCCCGAATTTAATGTAATGTAAAGTTTATAAAGACCAGAGACCAAAATAAATTCCGGTAGAGTTTACAATCTAGACGCCATCAAGTGTCTCTGCTCTTTTCGAATTACTCGACGATACTGCTCGTCAATTTTGGTCCTAAAACTAGGCATGAAAATAGATGGTAAAAGCACACTGGTAACTAAATATAAGATGCAGGTACCCCAGTTGCCTTCGGCCATAAAAAATATAAGGGTACGAGCCGATGACGTTTCTATTGCAGACTTTCGCTTTCGCCCTTCCAATGTGCGCCTTTAAAATGTATAAGAATATTTATACAGGGCGAAATAAGTGAAAATTTAGAACCATCTCTAACGTCCTCCCACCTGAGCCCCGATCAATATACACTTAAGGGGCTCATGGAATCTTAGAAACAGTTTCTAGCAAAGGCATGGCAAAACATAAATGCCAGAACGTGAAGTATAAAAACAAAAAATAAACAAAACTAATCAAAGAACTACCTAAATACCTTCTTAAACTAAGACATTACAATTCAATCTCACTAAAACCTTTTAGGTGACTTAACTATGCGCCCACTACGCGTCACTATAAGCTTGTCGGCGGGTGCTCTGCTTTTATTCACTTCCGAAATTTCCCGTCTCTGCCGCTCGGCCACGACCGCACTTTCACAATCACCTTTTGTACCTGAATCCGTTTCCGACTGGGCGGTCACCTCTCCAGGTTTTAAATGGTCTGGCGTCGACCTGTCTTCATCTCCCACCGTCTGATAATCCACACATTCCAGAGGATAAATTTGTTGAATGGGTCGAAGTAACTGTCCTTTGGCCGTGGCTACTTTAGCAAGACGAATTTTCCCGTCCTTGCCTGGAATCACTTCGACAACACGTCCCATTGGCCAATCCAAACGCTTGCCTTGGTCATTCCCAATAAGCACAACTTCCCCCACCACTATATGTCGGCCAATACGAGGCCTTTGCCGTAGCAGGCCCAGGTACTCGGAGCGAAATCGTTTCCGAAGGTCATTCCTTAGTTTTTGCCTGTATAACATTTTCCGGCAAAGTGTTTTTCTGTCAACCGCATCCAAATCAGGAACACCACTTTCAACCAAATCTCGCAGGAACATCATAGGCGTCAATGGAGTCAGTTCGTTGGGATCACTGGACATGAAAGTAATAGGACGCGAATTTATTACGGATTCGCAATCATACACCAAAGTCGATAAGTCCTCGTAATTTAATGAAGCACGTCCTAACACTTTTCGCAACAATTCTTTTAGGATTCTTATGAGTCTCTCCCAAAAACCACCCCACCACGATCCCGTTGGAGGGTTGAAACGCCACTTAATACGTTCGACGGTACTGTACTCACGTATTTTATTAAAGTCCAATCGAGCAAACGCGTTATCAGTTCCCGTAAAGTTCGTGCCGTTATCGCTGTAGAGTGTCTTCGAACAGCCGCGTCTGGCAATAAAACGTCGCAGTGCCTGTACGAAACCCGCTACGGACAATGACATACAGAGTTCAAAATGCACGGCTCGATAAAAAGCACAGGTAAATATACAAATCCAGGTCTTCTCTCCTGTTTTAAGGTACAGCGGTCCGGCAAAATCCACCCCGGTTATTTCAAATGGTGCTGCATCACGGACACGATCCATAGGTAAAGGAGGGGCATTTGCATCAAGGAGTTTACCGTTCTGTTTCCTGCAGACGACACATCTAGAGATCACGGACTTTATTGCGCGTCGCCCACGTCCAGTACCTTTCTCTTAGTATGCTCATCAGGCCTTGTACCCCAGTATGACATGACCTGACATGTTCCTGAAATATTAACTGACTAACCAGCGGATGTTTTGAAGGCAATATTATGGGAAATCTTAAACATTCCAGGTCCTCCCTGTTACTCACTCTAGATTTCAATCGTAAGACGCCACTGTTGTCTTTAAATGTGTTTAGAGAGGATACATGTGTGGCCTCTTCTTCAGCAAAGGACGTCTGCTGTACCAGCTTCAACAGAAACGTCTCAGCTTTCTCAAACGCCTCAGTTGCAAGTGGACCCCGTAGTTTGTCATTCTTATTTCTCACGTTGTGCAAGAATCGGAATATCCAGGCCCACACCCGTATTGATTTCGTATACTTCGAGAAATAATTAAGATGCAATTCTTCTGAAGTCATAATGGGCCTGTCATTGTTTATTAGAGTAGCAATTAATCTTTTCTTTCTTTCCTTGTTAACTTCTTCTTCATTAAAGGGGCAGTCACTCTTTGGCCAGTGCGCAGAATCTTGATAAAGCCAATCTGGTCCCTCCCACCATCGCGATTCATATAGTTTTTTGGTGGAGCAGTCACGAGATGGCAAATCAGCCGGATTCAATAATCCCGGAATATGATGCCAGCTATCGGGAGTAGTCGACTTTCTAATTTCATCTACCCGATTCCAAACAAACGTGGCCCATTCTTCTTTCTTTTGAATCCAAACTAGGACAGTGGAAGAATCTGTACAAAAGTACGCTGGCGCAGTGAGCTTCAGGCTTTCCTTTTCTCCATTGAACAGTCGGACACCTATAACCGCAGCCATCAACTCGAGTCTGGGTATCGATAATTTTCTCAAGGGTGCCACTCTGGATTTCGCTACCACCAGATGGAGAGAGACACTCCCATCAAATCGAACACCTCTCAAAAATACAGCGGCCGAAAATGCGTTTTTGCTGGCGTCACAAAATTTATGTACTGTCCATTGCTCCGCGTCACGAGGTCCAGCGCATATCCATCTGGGAATTTTTATTAATGTCAAATAGGATAAATCTGTAAGCCATGAACGAAAAGTAGTTGTCATCTCTTCATCAACCGGCGCATCCCAACTTAACGGCTTCTCCCAAGTGCACTGCAACAACAGCTTTGGAAGCAAAGTAGACGGGCAAGTAAATCCTATCGGGTCAAAAACACTCTGGGCCAGAGAAAGCCTCAATCTTTTCGTAAGGGGCCTCCCCAGCAACTCGTCCAGTTGCTTGTTACACGTATTAGTACTAAGAGTATCTTCAGTCGTGTTCCACGTGAATCCAAGGACCTGGGTGCCAAAGTAAGACACATTTTCTCGAACTTGGCGAGTGTACTCCCACCCTCTCAAGTCAAACTTGCCATCTGCCATTAACAGGGACGACTCGCGAATAAACTTCTGCATAACATCATCGCCTCTAACACTTTTCACACAGTTGTCTACGTGAAAGCTCTCCGAAAGCTTCAGGATCTCTAGAATATCGGACATCTTCCAACTCATTTCTTTTCAACATCATCGTCAGATGGTGCTCTAGGGTAGCCGCCAACAGAAATGGGCTGCTGTTTACACCAAAAACCACTCGGCAATGTCGAAAAATCTTCTCGCTGCCTCCTGCATCTATCCACAAAAATCGTAGGTAATTTCTGTCTGCTTCGTGCACACTAATCTGTAAAAATGCCTTTCTTATGTCAGAAATTATCCCTACTTTGTTAGCTCTAAATCTAAGTAAGATACTAGGAATCTCTTCTATGAAATTCAAGCCCTTCTCTAAGCACTGATTCAAAGAGGGCCTGTCTTTTTCTTTAGCTGAAGCGTCGAACACTGGCCTTATCTTGGTGGTACAATAATCGGCTTCTTTGAAAACTGGCCTATGCGGTAAATAATGCGCTTCGCTGTCAGATCCCCGTTCATAAACCTCTTCTATAATATTCTCGGCCAGCCATTCTTTAAATACTTGGTCGTATGGCTCACGAAGATTTTCAAAATTCAGCTTCCTGATGGTGTCTTCTAGCCTCTTTTTAGCAACGTGGTAGTTGCTTGGTAACGCAGGATGGTCCTCTATCCATGGCAATCTAACCTGGTGTCGTCCTTCCAAGTTCAAAGAAACTGTGTCTAGGAAAAAATCTTCGGCGGCCAAAGCCATCTCTTCACGGGTTTTCTGCTGCGCAGGGTCGGTGATTCCCAAGGTTTCTAATTCCCACAAGTCAGGCAAAGAGGCGTTCTTCACGAAAAGGGACAAAGCAGTCATGGAGACAGCGTCCGCACTTTCATGAGGTATTTTCCCCATCAAGGTCCATCCTAATAAGATTTCCATGGCTACTAACCCACAAGATAATACGTATCTTCTACCTGTATACAACCGTCCAGCTACATCTGATCCAATTAATATTTCAATGGGGGCTGCGTCGGATAGAGTATCAGACAATTGTACATTGAGGTGCATCAGCTCCGTTGTCCATGGTCCCTCAAAGACATGTGAGACTTGCGTGCAAATAACTTTTTGATCTAGAGCTTCAAAGGTGCAGCTATATTTACTATGTCGCAATCTAATATCATTGCAATTATGTTGTTGCTGCATCTTACCCCCTCCGAACAATCCATGTACAAGATTTACTTTTCGTTTGGGCGTATAACCTAGACCTCTAGCCGTGGATTTTAAAATGTACGACTTCTGCGATCCTGTATCTATTAACGCGCGTACCGAATTTGAGCCGCCAACGCCTTCAATGTTTATACGTCTGTAATAATACCTGCGTACTCGTGCTATTTGAAAGTGTCTGATCAGTCTTGACATTGAGATCATCAGTATCGCCCACGCGTGCGTTTTCCGATTTTGTCCGCAAGTTTTCTGGACACATCAGAACTATAGTGCGATTTACTACAAATTACACACATTAATTTCATCCGACATTGCGCGACAAATGTCCAATTTTCTGACAGCGGAAACAAGCACCCTTATCGCCTAAAATCTTGCGTTTTTCCTCTAAAGGAATTTTTTGCGCTTTGAAGCAGTTAGCGCTATGGTGAAAATTACTACAAAAAACGCATCCTAATTCATTAATGTTATTCGCCAAATCAGTAGCTGTTGGTGGCAAATCAACAGTCCTCCTAACCCTATTCGCAACGGTTTTATTCTGACCAAAATGTCTAGAGTTTCGATGGCCTAAACCAAAACTTTCCACCGCTAGCGAAACATGCTGCTCGTTCTCAACTTCATTCTTTAAAAATAACATGAGACTTTTGAGGCGACTCTCCAGGGTGACTTCTCTATCAACATTCTGATCACCTGATTCGATTCTTCCTGAGGAACGTTGCCAAACGCGAAGCAAATCCGGCGGAAAACACGATTCAATCAATGGAAACAACATGGCCGAGTATTTATCCGAGGTTATGCCAAGTGTTTCTAAAGCCCGTAGTTGAGTTTCTATTCTATCATACAATAGCGAAAGCTCTATCTTATTGCCAGACGTAGCGTTACTTATTATTAATTTCAGCAACTCGCGCACATAAACTTCTATTTGTAGATCGTCCCTGCCAAAACGCGGCTTCAAACTGTCTACTATCTTTAGATAGTTACTGCCCGTGGTGGGAAAACTGTCCACTAGTTGCCTAGCCCTGGTGCCCGGAACTGTAGCCTGAATTAAATATTCGACCTTATCACTCAAGTCAATATCGGGGTCATCGTGAATTTTTTGAACTGCGACCAGAATGGCAACCAGTCTCTAATGTTCCCGTCAAACTTTTTAAACTCTAATACAGGTAATTTGAATTTACGCTTACCTTGCCCGCCGATATTAATGTCTCACCTCATCTGCTACTTGCTTCAAAATTTCGTCGCACCTCACACTTAAATCACTCCATTTACGTCCGTAATTGTCACAAGTCTATAGTTCTACCAATAAATCGTCCTCACTGGCATCCGCTTCCAAAAGCGAATCGAAAATTCGAGTATCTGTTTGCTTAAGATCATCAAATTTTTGCTTTAACATGTCTATGGAGACTTGAACCAACCGCCGTTCTACCGCCGGATTAGACAGCAAATTTTCTAATTCGTTTGCTGCCTTCGTAAATGAAGCGCGCAGAACTTTTCGGTGTTTCTTAGTTTGCTCCATCACAACAAACTCACGAACGTCTACCGAAAAAAGTAATTTAAACGCCATGAAAGTTTCTCTATTCCGAACAAACTGAGTATCGTTCTTGTTCGAGCACCCTGTATACGTCGCACGAAATTGTTTTCTTATAACCGAACTCAAAATGTAACCTGTCCTGTCACGGTCGCCACTAAATGTTAGGTCGCGTTTATCTGAAACTACCCGTTTTAGATTACTAACGACGGTTCGAAATAAAAGCCGTATTTCCTAGTTCAAAAAATACAGCTTTATTGATACCTTTAGAGACGGTTTGAAAAATAAACAATTCCGACAAAACAAACTAATCGTATACTTAAAACTGAATTAATAAAATAATTATTGCATGCTCGAATTTAATGTATGTAAAGCTTATAAAGACCAGAGACCAAAATAAATTCCGTTAGAGTTTACAATCTAGATGCGATCAAGTGTCTCTGCTCTTTTCGAATTACTTGACGATACTGCTCGTCAATTTTGGTCCTAAAACTAGGCATGAAAATAAATGGTAAAAGCACACTTGTAACCAAATATAAGATGCAAGTACCCCAGTTGCCTTCGGCCATAAAAAATATAAGGGTACGAGCCGATGACGTTGCTATTGCAGACTTTTGCTTTCGCCCTTCCAATGTGCGCCTTTAAAATGTATAAGAATATTTATAGAGGGAGAAATAAGTGAAAATTTAAAACCATCTCTAACAAATATATTAAGCATTTACTACCTGTGCTTTAATGATATAAGATGTAAGTTTATAAATAATGAAAATGCATCATCATATGGATATTCAGTTAATCTGAAAGATTTCCACGACCAAAACAGAATTAAAATATATTAATTTTGGAAACTAAAAGACTTGTTTTGTATTATTATAGCTGTTCAAAGGAAACATACAGTAAGCAACTTACATTTAATGGCTATGCAGATACTTCCCTGTGGGTATTATTAAATGATCAGTGCGTAATATCCTATTAAAGAATCGTGTGTCATACTCTATTGAATTGTGAAAAAAATATTAACTAATTTTTCTTACTGTAACTAAACTATATTACATTTACCCTCCGAAAAAACATAATAAACTATGAATGACACTATCAGAAGAAATACATGAAAAGCAATTTAGTTGTCATCGCATTGCTATCGTACACTAATTATTATAACCAAAATGATACATATTTTTCGGTTTTTAAAAATTAGACCAAATTTTAACAGCGTGGTTGTTACAACAAAATGAGACGCGCGGCGAGGTTTGTACACATATTTTTATTAAAATCAGGTTTTACCCTCTCCCTCCAATTCGATGAAAGTTAAGACTAAGATTATTTTTGAATAATTAAGAAAATAAAATACTAAATGAAATAGGAAAAATTGATACTACGGACAGCTTTGCTATTTAAATTAAATTAAGAAGTTAATTTACTACTCATCTATGAGTTGAATATTTTGAAGAAAATGTGTACAGCAATTAGAGAAACCGTAATAATAACATAAAAAAATAGATATCTCACATGTTAATCTCCGTAGACGTGTGAAGCTCCAAACTCTCGGCAGGGAACGTGCCCGACAATCACAGGAAGATAGAGAGTAAATGGGACACAAAATGAAGCTCATCATTTGCGGAGGAATGTACTCATCTACTGAGAAGGCAAATTTCTCTAAAGCAACTATTCGGAAACGCTTAACTGTGATAAGAAAAACACTGGTAAGTATTACAATGTAAGATCCCAATTAAAGAGTAGTGTTTAGACACGAACAGATAACGAAACCAATAAACATTACAATATATAGTCCAAAACTGCAAAGTAAAAGCCTGTCTTTACTATAGATCTACTCAAAAAGGCACTGCAACTTTTTCGCTACAAACCACTGTCTGCTCCAAAGGAGGATTTACCAAAAAGTGACGACGTGACCAATTCTCGAATCGAAGCCGATAGAAATTCATTTTGTTGCCTGGCATTGCTTCCAACTCTACCTATGGATCGACCCGTCAAAACATAGATTGGTCAACAGTTGTCCAGCACAGAATCACTTTTCGTCGATTTCGGGAACAATCGTCCAAGACTGTCAAACGGAATCCTATTTTAAATAATTACGCAACCTAGCCGCAAGAAAAACGATGATTCAACTTGACAATTATAAAACGCTTTTCAAGTACAACGTACCGCTTGACCCGCGCACTACCAACCTGTTCTGGCATCAACTCGAGCTTTCGAATTTATGGCGTCAGCTAAAATATTGTTTTTACACATTATTGGAAATAAGAAAATTGCAGCCACAGGCGTCGATTTTACCGATTTTGTACTATATTAAAGAGAAGGCAGCAGATGGCTATATCTGCCCTGAATATTATAAAATGGTTTATTTACCGGCGTTGCCGATTTCTTAAAAAGGCTTTCATAATGTGATTGAAGAAAATCATTTAATCCGAAACAATATTCTGATATGGCTCGTCAAATGAAGGGATGGAAATACCAGGTGGTAAGAACAAAAAAATTAAAACTGGACTGTTACCTTGTAAGAACTCCCCTTCTAGTGAATGGAACGATTCCTACTATCTTGAGGGCTTTTTTCTCTCTAGCTACTAAAATTAGAAAAAATAGTCGCGTAACATAATCTTTATTATACGAATTATTTAAAAAATTTTCACTTTCGTCACTGGTAAGACAAAAATAGGTTTATCAATCCTATAAATTTGTTTTAGGTCATTATAACATCCACCGAGTTTGAAAGCGGAATCTATAAAAGTAATTAAAATATGAAAAAAAAAATCAACGTTTTGTATATCCAAAACAAGGCATTTTCGGACAAGAGTTCATATGAACTTTTGTACTTATTTTCAACCGCGAAATACGTTACCAAAGTTTCTCGATTAAAATTGAGACCAGCCTGTGCTCTGAAATTACATTGCTAAGTAAATTAACATGTTAATAATAACAAGATAGTTTCATACGAATGGCTTATATGGAACAATAAATTAAACAGGTAATCCATCTAAGCCTAGTTATAGGAGACAAATAAAGGCGAGAATAGAGAAAATGGAATATCCAGAAAAGAAAGGTAAAAAAGCAATAGCTTTAGGGTATTATTGCTGAGTTATCGGTAAATGTTGACTGACCGAGAGAAATCTCTGCGGCTAGTATTTATTCATCCCTGAGGCAACGTTAAGGGAGAACGATTTATTAAATAATTCTTTATTCGGAAAAGGTATTGTTAGAATGTCCGGTTTATGAGTAAATATATTATAGACATTTAAGCGAAATAGCATTGTTGTTTTATAGGCTAGTTGTATGGCCATTCAATATCTATCATTATATCCAAATTGACAAAATATTTGCATCATTATTTTAGCTTCTTCGAAAGCACATTTAGCAATCAAAATTCTGTTGGAATTGTGCAATTTTCTCGCCATTCAGAGCGCTTTTGCATTTTTGTTATTTGCTCTTTTTAGTCTGGCAGTGTTCCATATTCATTCGCCTTTTAAAACATCTGGGATTAATAAATATTTAATGAATTTACTTCATTCAGTGTTTAGAACGTGGAAAAATAATACATAACTTACAAAAAAACCTTGCTTCGGCCGCATTAACCGAGCATATTTCCACCAGAACAGCGAAAAACTTCAGGGATATCGTTTCCGTATTTTTAATTTAAATTATTTTCTCCCTTCATAATTTGTATGCTTAATAAAATTTATGGCTAGCTTGCTTTTTCTTGTTATGTCATTATATTGGATCATATTAAATCTGCATGGGGTAGCGAATGTTTTTAAGTTTGAAATATAAAAGTTGAAATAAAAGCATGTATATTTTACGGCATAAATATAATGCTATCCTTAAGTTAATTGATTGTTTGTTTCATTTATATGATGATTAATTTGAAGCTTTTAAGTGTCTTGCAGTGGTAGCTTAGCCTTCGAATGACAACGTATTATTGTATTATATCAATATGTTCAAAAATATTTTAAATTTTTAACTAATTATTTTTTATCCCACAATATTAACATGCTTAGTATCCGTATATTTTGTAATAGCGAAATTCCCCATATTTTATGAATAAAAATTGGTTTCTGAATTTGGCGACAAAAATTTACATGTTTCATTTTTATATTATGTAAATATCGTCTGCAAAGTTTATGCAAGAGAAATATAGTCCTCTCTGTTTGGCTTATTTTATGTCTTCACACACCTCTTTTCACCGTTCGATCGTACCACCGAACAAAGACAAAGACAAGAAGGGTCACTTGACGTCGGTACTTTGAAGTAAGGCCCTTAAGATACGATGATACCGTATGCGAGATACGCGTATCCGAGATACAGGTTAAACATACATTCAAATGGACTTATTCACACGGCACGAGGGATCAGCATCCCGATACTGAATTTCTGCTTCCCGGCAACTTCAGCTGCCGGACGCTGAATGCGTATGCCGCATACAAAATTACCATTACGATATATGGACATGTTCAGACATGGATATTTTTGCAACGGAGAATATATTATAGACGCAGGATATTTTTCAGTATAAATTGAATCGTCATAGGTATTAGTTACTACGCACTATAGTGATGAACCAATGCACGGTACTGCGTCTATTTTAGTACTGATTGAAGAAATACGTGAATTCGATGCAGCAGTCCAAGTTTTCGACCGCGATTCTGTATCTCGGATACGCGTATCTCGCATACAGAATCCTCGTGTGAAAGAGCTCTTAAAGGACAGTCGCTGCATTGCATTCCAACTAAACAAGACGTCGCTTGTCATCCCGTATAATTTAGGGAAGACACGTTACTGCGTGAGCCACTGAATATGGGGGGTTAATAGAAAATAATTCAAAAGTATAGATACAACGTAATTATTTATTTAACTGGATTTTTTTTGAAATAAGACAATATAAGTTATCAGTTCTATAAAATTTAAATAATAATATAATGAAAACAAAAAGATATTCCAAAAATCAAAATTATGTATCTAATCGTGACTCATAATTGAAATTTTTTTTCACTTTTTACCAAAAAATACAATAGGAATATTATTTAATATTCTATAATCCAACATAATATATTTTTCTAGTATTTAATAATTTACAAAACAAAGTATAAACAAATTTTAACTACCTAACTTCAAAAACAAAGATTAATAAGTAAAAATGCAACACACAATATACGAATATTTTAATATATCACATATGGGTTTTAACAAATGTTGTAATATTATTTATTTTTATATTTAGCTTATTTTTTTTTGTCTTATTTGATCTTTAGTATTGCGTTTAGCAAATTTTATCGAGATTCAAAATATTGACCGGGAAATTTGTTACATGGTGAATGTGCAAAACTTATTTATATAAGATATGTTAAACATATTTTTACTGCAAAGGCTTTTATCACAAGAGCAGCACTTGAACAACAAAAGTAAATGCTGAAATTGTACAGAATAACCCGAAATTCGATCCTGTAAAAACCGATTCAAAAAATGTGTAAGCTGTTATTTAGAAAATCAAAAGTATGATACCAAATACAATGTTAATCACTGTACTTCAGACACGAATTGTCCAACCACAAAATACTACCTGGGGATTATTAGCAACAAGATAAACTACGTTGATTAATGGCCACTTTGGAGCAAGACAACATTCTTAAGGATATTGAAATCACTGATAAGCCGAATATCTGGAAAGAGATTCTATTTTAATATAAATTTTACTGATGCAGGTAGCATCTCCACATTATTATAATATCGGGGATTTCAACACATTTTACAATGAGGCTAAATACACTAGAAATGACGGCGTCTTGGTGCTGATGCGGTCATGTTTGAGATCTGCCTTTACTAGCGTAATATTGCTAATATCTAAAGTAACCGTGAGTAGAATAGTATATAAAATAAGTAGATTTAGTATAGGTATCACTGCAGCTTATAAACCTCCGCAAATCAGTGGCGGCTCGCCATATAAAGCAACTGAGGCTAGGCCTCACATGTAAAAACTACAATTTATCGGAAATTTTCAAGTAATGATTATATAAATATTATAAATATAAAACGTTTTTTGACTAATTTTCAATCATAAAAGTATAAAAATACAATCAAAGTTTAAAATATTATCCTCTAAACGCTCAAGTCGTTACCCGACCGCATAACATAACTGTAGTAAGCCCAGACATTTTTGCCTCATACACGTCATGTATTGCCGGTAGAGTACTACGATCCTCACCCGTTCAGTTGCTCAATCAGCGAGTTCTAGTAGTCGTATGAGGCGCACAAATTTGTGCTTGTATGGGTATTATTTTTAGCAGTACCTTGCATGTTGTCTTTGTTTTTGAACAAGAACTGTTTATTTAGATCTTCCTTTAAAAAAAAACATAAAAAGCAAGCCAGATATGATCGCTAAATAAATGATTCCATTGTATTATGGTGTATTATAAAATTTAGGACTTAACAATCAAAATAAAGAATAAATAGGTACTAAAATCCTTTGTTTCATAGTATTATGGGTAGGTGCCTATTTAAAACTTGGCAACGTTTTATTGTCAATTTCATCAGTTCATCTCTTTTCTTCTTGAAGGGTCAAGTGTCGTGTCAGGTGTCAGGTCGTCAGATGCATATTTTTAATTAAAACTAGATCACGTCGATCACGACCCTTCTACTTTTGGTTTGAATATTTCATAACTTTTTGGGGGCACTGATTTGCTTCACTTCTAATCTCAGGCAGATAACTTTCTGGGACCACTGATTTGCTTTAAGAACCTCATATTTATCTTTTCAAGCGGCATGTTGCAACTTTTGTAATATTCGGTTGGTAGCTCTGAATACTAGTAATGGACTATTTTGTCGATTTTGATTTTTAAAGCTTTATTATTTCGTTTAGGAATATTTCCTAGTACCTATTTATCGAAAAATTTAATTTTAGCTCATTAATTGTGGCTTCCGCAGTCGTTTTACCGCCATAATAAACGAGAAGTCGCTTGTTATCTAAGAATTATTCCTCGTATCGATTCGTTAGGCATTTCTCGGCACTAACACTTTTTCTGATTCGACGCTTTTTTCTCTAATCTCGTGGAAGTGGCAAGGCAAATTGACTGGAACGGGTGCCTCGTTCTTCTAGAAATACCCATCGGTGATAAAGAAAGCGTTTTGCTTTTAGTGCAGTCATAGAGGACTCAACTTTTTGGTATTGTGTTAATACTACCCTTCTATGGGGATCTGTGAGTGAGTCTTTAATTAGTGCATGACACAACCGATTTATCGGGATATTCGTACTGCATGAGGCAAGTTTTTTCTGAAATATGTTTTTTTACTGCCTGCCGGCACATGGTCGCCATGACGCTAAAGAACATTTTCCATTATTTCTAGAGGCTTTCCGAGCTCATCCTACAAAATCGAGGCCGTTCATCCTTCAGCAACCCTCCAACCCGAGAGAGGAAATTATTGCAAAAGTTTTATTTGTCTAATTTAATGTTTTAATTGTCTTTATCTGTGTTAACTTTTTTTACATTGACCACCATTTGCATTGCATTCCATGAAACCTCTTTCCTTTTATCATATCTGAGCCTTTTTTGTGACTTTAGTTTTGATCATATGGGGAAGTTTATATTATTTAGGGGTGATTCATACCTATTTCTTTTCATATTCAAGTTGTTTGTACCTTTTGTATTTCGGTCATTTGCTAATGGTTACTGAAAATCCATTGATAATTTTTGGGGGATTTGTTTTATAAAGAAAAATATATATGCAATGATCTAATTTCTTCATTGAAGTAAGGGGCTTGGTCTAATTAGTATTGGGTTATTACAGGGTTTTACCACCTGGGCTATCGAGTGCCATTACAGTTTTATCACCTGGCTATCCCACTGCGAGTTTGCCACCGGGGCTAGAAGCCAGTACCTGGATTTTTCTACATGTGCTCAGCGCCTCCACCAGAAGAACTTCTTTTTACATCAACTGCTGAGTTTGACGCCTTTTTAGCTGCGATATTCAATCGGATATAACGTGGTATCGATACTATTAATATATTTTTGTTTTATTATTATGAATTTGGCACTGCTGATCGTGCCTTAAGATAGCTTGCATAATTTAATTAAATCATTTATTTTTCTTGCCGATGGATAATCGATTTTAATATTTAAATATAAATTTAACATTGTCGGCCAAGCTATAAGATAGATTAGTTTCATTTATTAATTGGTATATCTGATCGATTGATATAATTATTGTGGCCTTTTATTAATTAATATTCTTATTGCTACATTTATAATTGGTGCAGCTACTGCAGCGAACATTAACTACGATAAGAAGATTCACTCTCCGCGGCGGCACGTCAACGGTATGTCTCCTTCCCCGCGCGAAAACTAGCATGAGACTGGCATGTGACCTTTGGACCCGGCGCACACTGGTCGAATTTCTAGGAAAGCCGGCCATAATAAGGTTTACCAGAAATAAGACATAAAAGTTATTAAGTATTACACGTTTAATATATCGTGTTTTAGACAAATAATTGTTGAATTTTTGGCTCATCATCTATATTATATATAGGGTGTATCAATTATCACTATCGATAAAAATCATGTATAAAAATCATTTGCATGTTCTTAAACCGTTTTAAAAAATGATTTTGAATATTAAGGGCTCCTTTCGTTGTAAAAAAAGGGTTTTAAATTTTTAATTCGATGATCCAAATTTTGTTTTTGCAACGGTTAATTCAGGAGTCTCACGAGCAAAATGAATGTTAAGCGGACGAGAGAAACGCGTTGATGAGGGCCGGGCCTGCAATTTTGCCATACATGTATTTCAGAGTTATCGCTATTTTTAAAAATTAATCTGATAGGAACGAAACTAGTAAAAAATATAGAAGCATCAGTGCAGCTGTTGTTCAAAAACACTTGCTTATATTCTGACTATCCCAAGGTAATATCAAAGCCATATTTACAAATTAAAACTAAATTATAAATTTTTATCTGCTGATTCAGCCAAAGTATTTATTACCTCTTTTTATAAAATCATCTTGCATCAGCAATAATGATTCTACCGAAATTTCAGCTTCAGTTTCACTTACTACAATCACAAACAATATAGCTTTGCGTAGCTATATTGTTTGTGCTACAATATTATGGGATTAGGGGTGGGCGAACATAATCGATTATTCGATTCACTTTTATGAAATTACCGATTAATCGAATATTTCAGAAAATATCGATAATCGATTAATTCGATTAATCGATTATTCAGTTATTTGCTAAAATATTAAGCGTTTAATCGATTATTCAATTTCTTGCCCACCCGTACCGATGACTTTACAACAGATATAGCTTTTAAAATTCCAATTTAATAATGCGTTGCGTTAAGGGTAATTTAAATGACATAAAACCATTTGAAAATACTTTCAGTACAACATATGAAGCAAAAAAACAGAGAAACGTAAATGCTCAAACAAGACAGCAGCAGGGAAAACTGCGCACGTTACAAATTTAGCCAATAAGGGATCCTCATTTCGACGCGCCATTTTCTGATAATCTGGCTTCAGTTGTTGCAAATTAGGTATAACACCAACACATAACCTCAACGGAGTGTTAGCACGTTAGCAGTATAGTACATCAGTCTTTATCTTTTTATTATGTATTTGGGCAAAACTATATGATAAGAAGGATCACTCTCCGCGGCGGCATGTCAAGGGTGTGTCTCCTTCCCCGCGCGAAAACTAACAGAATATCGGCAGGCCATGATACAAATAAAACAATCATGTTGGCAGGCGACCTTTGACGCGGCGGCCATAGACCAGCTCATCCTTTTGTCAGATTAATTTTCACGCGTAAATTCTATAGTCGAGTCAATATTCGATATAAGATAATATCGCTATTTTTTAGTTGTGTTGTATTACAAAATAGGAATGAAATATACAGTAAAAATATTGTGCAAAACCTTTAACCAATTTTAAAATCACCCAAAACGCCAAAATTTAATTAAATATTAAAAGATGGGGCAAATTCGAGCAACATTTTCTTCTTGATGTCTTTTGTCAGAATATTTGTATTCGGAAATATGGTGTTATGGTGAAATCATTAACACAAAATCAAAATCTTTTAAATATTAGTTATTACACACCTTGAGTATTGTTATCAATAATAACTAATTAAAAACGTTAACAGATTTTTGAAACAGCCAGTTGAATACAAACTTTATCAAAATATTTATTTGGTAATAATAAAAAAAAAACCATAACGTAAGTTTGACAGGCGACCTTTGACGCGGCGGCCATAGACCAGCAACAAAGGCGCTGCAAACAATTCAGAAGATATCAATTGTATTTTTCCAAAGCCAACTAGAGTATTAGAGTGCTATAAATAATTTCGTCATAAATTTGATTAAATATACCGCAAACGAAAATATTGTTTATGTCCAGCTTTTATTTAAATTCAACCTGTGTGCGGCGAAGTTCGCCGATCGTTACCAGGCAACGAAGAAAATAAACGACGATTCCTTTGTAGGGCTCTCTGGCCATGGAGTGGGCCTTCTTGTCGTAGTTAATATTCGCTGGTTTGGGTTAGGCAGGAATAGATATGACTACTACAAATTTCCAACCGCCATTTTACCTTCTTCTATCATCAACAGGAGAAACGCTACGAGTTGTATTGCCTAGAGATAATTTGTTAAAACGCCCAAAGATTCCTTAATTCAGTGTTGAAAAAACGGAACACAGAGTACAGCAGACATTTTCTAAATATCTGTGCAAACAAAGGAGAAAACAACTAAATATATTGGCGGCAAACAGGGCTACGACTGGGTAGATGTTTTGGCGCCAAACTCAAGCAGAGCGATGACTGGTCCGTTGCTTCACGGGTGTTTTCATGGCACTAAAATCAAAATCTAATTTTTCCTACCGGGAGAACAGAGGGGGAAATTGCGCGGACGCGGATGCATTAGAAAGGGTAGAAACATGTTCTTCTTTATTTGACATATTGTTGTTTACACAACATTGACGGAGACAAAGATATATTATATTGAGAACGATTAATAACGATTCCCTTGACGGAGTGACAACTTGCTTTCCAGCGATTGTTTCATATAATGGAATATATTCTACCGACCATCCAGGTTCGGACTAAGGAGTAACTGAAATACAATACTTTAAATACACAAATTGCTATTTACCTGGGATGAAATAAATCTATTCGGGATTTAATTATGGTTCAATCATACTACCAATATACAGGGTGTTATCACCAAACTATATGGTGAAAAACTACAACACTTGTTGGGGTGTTTCCCCAACACTAGTTGTGTTTTAGAGTAATGTTTAAGAAGATATTTCTAAACTAAGCTGTAACAATCCTTTACTATACGGTGAAAAACTACAACAGTTTTTGGGGTGTTTCCTCAACACTAGTTGTGTTTTAGAGTAATGTTTAAGAAGATATTTCTAAATTAAGCTGTAACAATCCCTTGTTTATAGATCATGGAAAAATTAAACTGTTACTTGAGAAATCAACAACATTCTTAATCATGAGCAAATGGCCGATAGAATATGACAAAACTTATGATTTTCGGCCGACAAATTTCGAAATGGCTTTACCTAAGAAGAGTTTGATCAAAATATTGTAAACTACCAGTAAGATCTAAACTATTAATTAATTATCCATATCCTCAGTTTGAACTTGAAATTGAAAAATATTATGTACACATTCAAGTTAGGAAACATTCATGTTAATTTATAAACAACTGCGCAGGCAATTATAAACTTTAAAGTTGCGATGGTTAGCAGATTTTATGATATATATAGTCAAGCGAACCATCAATCCGGGAGACTTTTGTCTCCCACCTATTCCGCGCACCTACTGTAGTCCATAGGGACGTGGTAGTTACTCTAATCATATCCTAATCTTCAAGCTCAACTCTGGAACTACAGTTCACAAGAACCTATACCTTGGGGGATACCTGCCTAAAAAGTACTAAAGTCGAATCTACGATAGATCTGTCAAAATTGTAAGTCAAGTGACTTTTAAGTTAAATAGTTATAGTGCCTTAAAGTGCTCAGTGAAATTTACATAAGCTAAGAACTTCAAATAATTATCTTATAAAATAACCAAACCTAAACATAAATTAAAACACCGCTCTTATAAGAGACTAAGACCTATATACAAATCAAACCATACTTCAACCGAAAGAACATGCGTATTTTAGTAACCGGGTATAGTATAAACTCATTAAGTCTCTAACTAATAGATGTTGTTATTGTGTTCTCATTAACTCCTTGACCAATACACGTTGTTATTGTTTTACCAGAGTGCCTTCTTTATTATTTTTTCTCAGCGGACCTAGATCGATCCATAATTTGAGCGTAGCGTCACAGATAACTAACAGTGACAATAAAATGAGTAAAGCATTTAAATAATAGTTAGAGTCAAAGGACAGAGAAAAGAGAGTCAAACTTATCAATCTTCTGGATGTTATACTCGTGTAGTTCGGAATTCAAATTTTTTGTTCCTCGAGCCTCGTTGTCATTAGTTTACTGGAGCGATAGAAATAACGACCCTACGTACAGCTCGGATATCCGTCGACGAAGCGTTTCGAGGGTCCTTGCTTTCATCGCGCATTTCTGTATTGTAGGAAGAAATCATTTTGAGGCAATCGCAGATTCAATTTGAATTATTGAGCATCTCATATTGTCAATGTTGAATAATTCAGGTATTCTAGTTCAATTAAATCACGAATCTCTGATTGAATCGAAGGAAAAATGTACGTGATAAGAAAATTATTTATTTTATGTACTCTTCTCATAAGTTAATATGCACATATCTTTGTCGTGCACTGATCTATATTAGACATGTGATAATTACTTTTTTTGGCTTTTTACAAAACCTAATTTCAAATGATGTGTAATATCCACAATACTAAGTGACCCCAATTTTTTAAATAGTACTAAAATTAACGCTTGCAAGAACTTTAACCGTGAAAGTTTTGATGTATAAGAACCATTCCAATTGGACATTTCTACGCCAAATAAATACCTTCCGTTTTTATTTTTCTGAGACTCATAACAACATAAATCCTAAAATACAAATATTACAGAATCAAATATTATAATCCATAAACTGGCAGTATTCAGGAGAAAATTCATATGAATTTAAGTGGTAACAAATTAAAATATTGCCCACTAAATTTTTATATCTACCGAAACCAATATTCCGGAGCAAATGAGGCATTAAAAGACCTATAAAAATGGGTTGTTATGATTTATTAAAGTATTATGGAGGGATCTCTTTACGATAATGTTTTTCCATGGGTAGGTAAGGTCGTCACTGCGTGTTTATTATTAATCTGATAACGTTTTAATGGCATAATGAAAGCAAAGTTGAGATGGAAATCGTTGCCCTTATTACTTTTACAAAACGTCACGTGAACTAGATTTTTGTTAGATCAAGAAAATATAAAGGACATTCACTATAATTATTGTCTTTAGTATTACCACTAATTTGTATTTATTTAAATATCAGTACTGGTATAATTCCTTCCTAGCTCATAAACAATAACACGTTTTATTATCATTTTCATAGCAGCCACTCAGCGGCTAGTAAAATACACAATACAAATATGATATACCATATGTTTTTGTTCACCATAAATAAGTTTAATTTTACCTTAATAGCCATACATAAAATTAAAACGACACCGCCGAATATGACGATATATCTGCTTATTTACTTTGCTGAACTTCTTACTAACTTATGTGTATTGAACAGGATATTATTCTTGAGATATCAAAAAGGCTGTACGGTGATGCTTGTTCTGTGCAGTACACTGAAAAATATCGTTATATAGCTCACACATCCATTTTCCATGGAATTTTAGATTATCGTTGTTTTGCTTAATTTGAGAATTTTCTTAGGAATAACTTTTTCTAAATCGTTTGTTTTTAATCTGTCAATCAGATTCGTCGTTATAGGATTAATAAAATGAAGGAAACATTTCTCTTGTAGCTTTTAGTATAATTGTTTCTATAGACCTATATATACTGAGTGTTCACTAACGGTGCATATTTATTTCGATTCGTTTGCACAAGTAACATAAAGATATGCAACAGAAGCCTAAACTGTCTGTGTGTGATCAGATGTCACTTTCTTAACTGAATGATAACCCAGCGCTGGTCGGAACGTCAAAAGGAGTCATTTATTCTTGTGAGGTCTGATACACCCTAAATATTATGGATACAAAATGTTTTTAAGTTACTAGCAATTAGTCATTAGGCAATTATACTAAAGAAAACAAATATTTTAGTTAATTTTTTTTATTTTATTATAATTTTTGAAGGTACAAATCTACAAATAAAACACAAAACGTTATAAAAAGTTATAAATATTTATTTAGGTAAAACATTCTAATCACTTTCAGATGATTCAGAATTATAAGTCCAATTTTCGCGATATATAATGGAATTGAAAATACATAGCTTTTTCATATTTTATGCACAAATACTGTGACTTTCTGTCCGATTGGTGTGAACATAGTTCGCATCATCGTTTTTTAGGCATAACCCAAGCCAAGGACGATACTTATCATTGTTAACTCGTTGCTACGATCAGTTTCAATACGTAGTAGAATTTAAATTTGATTATCTCGGAAACGGCTGTTCGAAGCGACACCTATTAGATGCCAGCAAGTAAGATATTTTCACTAAAAATTTAATAACCCGATGTACAAAAAAGTTGTTAAGCTTGTAACACTATTTGCTAATTGCTCAACAAATGGCCCATATGCCACGATTTGCTCGGCGGTTTCAACAATAATGAAAGGCGTGGGTCTATGACTTGACAGTCAGGTAAATGCCCCACAAAATTTTTAACTAGAAAAATACCAGGGCAGTAATATTTAGAAACAAACCCTAGATATAAATATCGTAAAAATTGACGTTAACTTATCAAAATAAATATCTGGGTTCTAATTAAACCGCTTATTTTAATATTAACAACTTTCACATACACTCCAAACACAATTAATTATAACTCAACTTAATTTGATGTCATGATATCGCCCATAAACCAATGAGAAGATTCTCTATAATATATTTCATCTATAACATAATATATTTCATCTATAACATTAACATTGCTCAATTCCTATCTTGAAATAATTCCAACCAAACGTTGAACTCTTAAAGGTCTGACTAATTGAGTCAATCACGAAACACTTAAACTAACTTTACTTTAAATTAGTTCCATGGCGGTGATAATATCATTAGACCAATAAACAGTTACTGAAAATATACTCAATCTCTAAGATAACATGTAAAGTAAATATGTGTATATATAGCCAGTAAGTATCTACGGGTGAAAATGAAGTGAGCTCAGTTCTATACCGGAAGCAAGGCGAAAAATTAAGTTGCAAATTACAGTTATGTGAAACAAATTACTGCCATGAGGCTTACAGCCAATTACAACAACAATAAATCAATTAATTATCATAACATTAGCAAAATTAATACTCTACTGGAGACAATATCAGATAGAATAATAATTAAAACAAGTATCCCTAAAGCAATTATGATAAGAGACAGAAATAGATACCGATAATGGATAACCTACAGCTGAATATAGGTAAGCTTAGTAAACAAAAACGAGAAATAGCGGTTATAGATACGATAGAAAAAGCAAAGGAACTACATTCGTTTAAAAGTAAGTTCATGAATCAAACTGATAAGTAACGATGATAGGTATGATGAATGAAAGAAAACGACCTACAGTCGTTTAACAGTAAGTTAATTAATCAAAATGATAAATAACAGATACAATACAAATACAAATAATTTATTAATGTTAACACATACAAAGATGTTTAAACAAGTCACATCATTGGATTGGATTAGATTTTTTAACAATAAAATCTCATTTTTTTTCCAGTAGGAAGTCAAGCAATATGCAATCACAAGTGACTTAATTATAATAAAATACTCACACCTACAACAAAACAAAATTGACATGTCACACCTTAGTTACAGGTTAAAATCCTTAAAATTAAAATTATTGGAGTAATAAATCCTCAAGAGAGTAAAAACATTTTTTTCTTCAAACGTCAGTAAATCCGTCATTACTCGACTGTGTAGGCGGCCGTGAAGTTTCGTTTTTCCTCCGCCGGAGCTTTACTTTTCACTTTTCCGCCGGCGGAGGTAAAAGTGTTGTCATAGCAACATAGATACAATACAAACAGACAACAAAATAAGCGTCAACAACTCAAGATTTATTAAACTACAATTTGTATTTACCACTCAATTTGTGACTGCATTTCTAAAAATCACTAATTTAGGAACAAATTGGTTATTATTTAATCGAACTTACTCAATAACTGCTTATCAATACGGAATTAAAACGCAATCGGAGACGACATCTTAAAAAAATAATTATTGTTGACAGTGTCCACTGACAGCTTTATGTTCAATTCATCGACACCGGTCTAAGCAAGGCCACCTACGACCGTGGTCTAAGCCGCCTTGCGAACCCATTTATCTTTAATAATAATTAGATATTATTACTATTAAAAAGAGATGTTTTTGCATTAATTTATCGACATTTGAAGAAAAAACAGCATATTTTATTTGGAGGAAAAGTTACTTTTCCTCCATATAAAATAATATACTATTTTATGAGATACCCCTTCACTGCCCTACTGAACGTGCCAACAGGCAATTCTCTGACCCCCCGTGGCAACAAGTTAAATGTCCTATGGTCCATAATAGTTAATTCCAGTCCTCGTTTCACTAAGTCTCTGAAAATCATGTACTATATTAATGTTATTGCGAGTACCATGCCGATGGACGTTGGAATGCCTGATATAGAAGCCTTCGTTAGGTTTAACGTGGACTAGACATTGAAAGACATAGAGACTAGGCAAAGTTAAGATATTTAGCCTAGAAAATGCGGATCGGCAATCCTCCTGATATCTTAAGCCATCCACTACACGAACAGCTCTTCTCTGAAGTGAAAAAATCCTGGAAGCTGAAGAGGCATGTTCCCAGATAAGCAGGGAATAAGATATTAAGGCCTGTATTATTGCATGGAAGGCAATAACCAAGACTGGCTTCGAGAGACGACCCGATAGTGTCCGCAATAAAAAGATGTTAATTGCCAATTGTTTAGCTAGGAACTCAATATGATGGCACCATTTCAACTTAGGATCCAGATACACACCTAGAAAATGAACGCTCTCACTGTTATCTGCTGAACTCAGATCTCTAAGTGAAAAATACATTTCCTTAGTTTTTGCGTCATTAAAGGCGCGTTTTCACGGGTCGATCTGAGTTGAACGATTTGGGTCGATTATTGAATCGAAAGAAAATTGAATATGTAAACCACCTTTCGGCTTGGCCATTCGGCGGAGTGAGTCGATTCGACGGAAGTAGAAAGACTGTCTACTTTTGGTCGGCGATTGCCGCCGAATCAATGTCGAACGACTGGAATGGAATGTGTAAACTTCTCGTCGTGCAGATTTGTATCGTTTCCTCGAGTTTTTCCAATAGTTTTTTCTAAAAGTTCTTCAAAATGTGCATTATTCATCCTTAGATGATTCCTATAAGCCTCTGGATCTTCCACAACCAATTCTCGAAGCAGAATTTGTGATACGCCATGGTTATTTCGTCTTAGAATCCATGGTCTGGTCCAACACCTTTGTTTTTTCTCTTCTTTAATTTAGTACTTATTTCATCCCTAATTGAACAACAAATTAATTGCACATCTACATCAATAAATTTTACGTAACGCCACTTTCTACTGCAATTATTCAACATACATCGCCTACCGTGTAAATATTTTCGCTTTCAACACAGGTCGAATTATAGTCGAACGACCCAAATCGTTCAACTGAGATCGACCCGTGAAAACGCGCCTTTAGGCAACAATAATTATTAAAGACGTCATTTAGGTTTGCCCTCGTCTCCTCAAGCAATTCTCTTGCAACTGGCAGGTCACGATGGTCATTTAGAGCAATGGTATCGTCTGCAAATATAAATAATTTCACCATTATCACTCATCACTCTTATATCGTTAATATAAATGAGAAATAGGACCGGTCCCAGCACAGAACCTTGCGGTACCCCAAATCTCACAGGTACTGTATTAGACTTATTCCCATTCAAAGAAACAAATTGTTCCCTGTCAGTAAGATACGATTCAAGATGGTTTACGCTATCAGCAGTAAAGTTATGGCCTTTCAGTATTGCAATCAGTAAGCTGGGGGAGACACAGTCAAACTCCTTTGTTAGATCAGAGAACAAAGACGCTGTATAACCACATTCCTCAAATCCACTATTGATAATTTCGATAATCTGGTCAATGACAGTAGAGTGTGCCTCTGTAAAACCAATTTGTCTAGCGTTAAACAAATTAAAATTTTCGAAATGGGTAACTAACTGGTTTTTAAGAGCTTTTTCAAAAATTTTCCCAAAGACCGGAATGATGGAATTTTCAGGCATTTTGGAAACATACTCTTCCGCAAGCATTCATTATATAGTTGGGTTAATGGTATATAAATTTCATTTGCAATACATTTTATAATTTTGGTATTAACACCATAGAAATATCTACTGTCCTTGTTCTTCAAATTAAACATGTTATCTCTCACCTGAATAAAAGTCAAGTCACAAAACGAAAAGTTCTGAGGGCCCACAGTCGTCCCAGAATAATACTGAGCACTCGACCTGAAAGCCAGTGGCATGGCGTTGGTCAATCTCTCAACCTCCCCGACAAAAAAGATATTAAAATCGCTAGGGAATAGGTGAGTTGACGTAAGATTATCCTTAGATTTGTTTTTGTATTTACCTATAACCTGCCACATAGCTCTGGGGCTATTTGAAGAGCCGCCAATAAAATCATCATTTGCCCTCACCTTAGCCTGTCCGATCGCACGTCTATACTTGATTAGAAATTCTCGGACGATGTTCGGCATCCCAGGAATGTCCCCTGATCTCGATATGTCAGTCAGAAAACCCAAAGTTTCCCGCATTTCACGAAGCTCATGATTAAACCAGATTATATGCGGGTCCCTGTTGAGAAAAAGTCTATGCCTCAGAAGAAAGGCAGCCTCCACCTCCACAACACGATTCAAAAATACTTCAAACTTAGTCTCAATAGTCAGCTCGGTGTTCTCAGCTCGGTGTTCTCCAAGAAAGACTATTCTTAATATTTCACCAAGGTATTAAGCAAAAAAGACCCTTCTGAGTAATTGATCTGGCCATGACAGACTCTTTCGCAAGCACAGGCTGCTGAACCATTGAAAATAACATAGCCATTCCACAGTGATCGGACAGAGAAGAGTAGGGTTTCAAAATTTGATGTTATATTTGTAATTATATTATCAATGCTGGCCTTTTGCCTAGTATTATCATAAATCGTGGGCAAATAAAATAGCAGGGCAGCACATCCAAGAGAGCAGCAAGCCTTCTATTTGATACATTATTAAAATCAACATTGAAGTCTCCGTTCAAGATAGCATAGAGATTTTAGTTACAATCCTATCAATTACTTCCATCAAAACACTGAAATTCCCTTTTGGTCATCTATAGACTGTCATTATAAGTGAATTAAATTTGGATACTTCCACTGCACAAACTTCACCATGTAGTTTGGGTTAGTTGGGTTAGTTCTACAGATACAATGTCTGTCTTTGGTATACAAAAGTCTAACTGGTGGTAGTTTTCCAGGTGTGCGAACTTCAACTCATCCCCAGCATCCAATGTTCAAAAAAACACAGCCAACCAAACTCGAATTGTTTGGCGTCAATTTCATTTGTCTTCTTTCCAAAAGCACTGTATGTTTAGGTTCAGTACGGACAGTTGTACAACGATAATAGGTAGGTATGATATATGAAAGCAAACGACCAATAGTCGTTTAACAGTAAGTTCATTAATCAAAATGATAAATAATGATAATAGTTACGATATATGTAAGTAGACGACCTACAGTCGTTTAACGGTAAAATCAATAAATCAAACGGTAAATAACAATAATAGAGATAATAAAAGTCATTAATTAAAAAAAGGTAGATCCTACTTGGAACCCACTGGCGTTTCTTGTGAAGCTACGTCTCCACCATGTGGTCGCATTCCGTCGACAAAAGGCATCTATCCAGCTAAATGGAACCGGCAACTATCTAGGATGGCATAGAAAAGGCCGCTGACGGACGTTCAGCTCCAAGGGAGGAAATTCTGTTCCACAGAAGGACTTTCGTCTCACGGAAGGTCCCTAACTAAAATATAAATAATTCTTTTTTATCAGTATCAGACAATACGTCCGATAATTTCAGAAACTACACCTATCAATATGCTTGTCAGTTAGTTTCACTACCAAACCAGACGGTAATTAGACCTGATGGTCAAGAATAACAACGAAAATTTCAGATATTGACTAGACGCTTGAGCGTGTAGGAGAGAAGACTTATCAGTTCTGTTTCCATGATACTGGGGCTTTCTACTCGGAAGTAAGGTAGCGAAAGTACATCGCACAATGCACATCGAAGCAGTAATCAGATCTGAATTTCTCATCCTAAACAACCCGTAAATACCAAGTTTTGTGCAAATTATGCTGTTATCAAAATAAACAAGTATTTACAAAAAACTTTTTACAAAATAATAACTTTGACACCCTGTATTTCTGAAAATATAAACTGTTGAACTAAGGTAAATTGGGCTAGATCCTCATATCTCAGCCTCAAAAATTTGTGTTTTGAGATATCCTGTAGGTGAGTCAAATATCTATCCCACGATGCCTCAAAAAATTGTTCATACTTAAACATCTACCTTGTTTGATATTAGTCCCTAATAACAAATTAACTCCTCTTGTTTTCATAAAACGGCAAACTAGACGCAGGATAATACTTCTGCTTCAATACGTGTTTTTTACTAAAAAACCTTTTGTTACTTTAAAATTTTTTGATTTTATCGAGTGGCTTCCTTAACCATCATTTCAATGGTCGAAAAAGGTGCCTTTTGATTGTCTCCACTTTCTTTTATTATTTTCTTTCCGCCAATATCCAATTCCAATTCCTCGTTTGAGCGGTAGAAAAATCAGATCTCATTTTAAAAATTAAGACCAGGTATTTTCTTATGGAAATATATAGTGCTTTATACATTATATATATTAACTTTATGTTTATCTTTTAATATTAATACATGATGGAAAATATGAAGTAATAATAATATTGTAATGTATAAAGTTAAACAAGAAATTTGCTCGTTAATTTCTTATATTCCAATGGTATGATATCATGATAGAAATATCACTCAAATATTAGCCTGAGCAAAAGATAACTCTGTATACATATTTTGTGTAAAGAGTTTATGGCTTTCGTCATGAAATTTGCAGTTTAAAATTAAATAAATATATAAAATAAATTCATTTATTGCAGATGAATTACTTAATAAGCAACACTAAATAAATATCTGAGACCAAGCTTTTGACAAATAAGACTCTGCTTAGGGATCTATTCTATCTCAATATCAATCTAGGGTAAGCACTGAAACTGCCTGCTATGGATATTAAATCAATACCCTTGGTATAAATCACCTCGAAGGGTTGTTGCTTGTTTTAAGGAAAATTGGAAAATAAATATCTTGATGCGAGGCGTTTGTACAGTATATTATATAGAACTAATAACAAAAAAAGCTTTCAGTGTTACGTCACCACTTGAATTTTATATAGAATCTTTTTCAGATTTGATTATTTATTTATTACCATATCAATTTATCTGTGGATTCAATCGAGAGCATAGTTTGGTAAATAAAATAAAGGAATGGGAACATAAAGTTATGCAATGAAAAGAACTTATTGTTATTTACTGAGCGGTTTAAAAGCGACTGATTCCAAAAAATTTTCTGTGCTTGTTTCGTATGTGCATATGAGTGTATAACTCACCATAAGCTTATCCGCTAAAAATTAAAAATCCCTAAAAATAAAATTCTCGGCACTTCAAATAAACGACTGTTTATTATTTTCATAACAATTATATGCTGCGAAACTTTTCAAAATGTAAAAAATATGGATGTTTATGATATTTTGTGAAAAGACTGCAGTCAATATTTTGATACATCCGACTAGGTACCCAATTGACAATACTTACAGCATTCCCTAAGTTAATAAATTAGAATTTGCGTTATATTTGCCACACTGAAATTATCAATGGAATGAAAAAATATAAATTTCCAATATTGCTTACATCGATCGGTTAGATATTTCACAATATTTCGAAAGTTCGTTAATCAGACTCCGAAGCAACTCAGATCCTGTGTTACATCGCAATGACAAATAGTGTGGTGGTTTCGCTATGTTTTATTACAAAATAATTCTGAATACACAGCTACTGAAACAAGCCTCGATTAGATTTTCTTAGACAAAGTTACTCTAATAACATGTTAAGCTTCCCATTTTTAGTTTGATGTCCCTTAAAGCTTCGCATCTCTTAATGGCAGTTCCAAGAGTTTTGGACATCACGAAGGATTAGAGGAAATATTAAAAGTTTATACCAACTAGGTTATTAAGTTGTAATATGACACACTTCTCAAGCATAGTAGGAAGGATAAGTTTGAAAAGAACCCTTTCAAGTTAAAAAATAATGGAGTGTTTGGGGAAACTATGGAGAACATACGAAAACACTTATCCTTTATGCTGATTGCAAATGGCGATGGATGTTATGGGACCGAAAATTTAATACCCGGAGCTGAAGTTAATAGATAAAAATTTACTAATTATCGATGTTGCGAAATCTGAGATAGTTTTACTAAGCCTATATATGCTGGAATAAGCGAACTCGAAGTAACTGAAACGACTGTTTATGATTTTCAAAATATTTAAAACATGGATGATTATGATGTGTTGCGCAGAGACAGCCGTCAATATTTTGATACCTCCGACTATACAATTGACAATACTTATTGCATTCTCTAAGTTAATAAATTAGAATTTGCGTTATATTTACCTCCCTGAAATTCTCAATGGAATAAAAATATATAATTTTCCAATATTGCGTACAACGCCAACAGTTAGATATTTCACAATATTTCGAAAGTTCTGGGAAATTTTAAACTAGTTTGGACCAACTAGGTTATTAAGTTGTAACATCAAATCAAATCAAATCAAAATAAATCAAATTAAATTTATTTGTGTTATGATCCTAAGATTTACATACGTCATATAAAATAGTCGAGCCTATCAAGTTTACAATTAACAATAATAAAATAAAATTTACACTTACAAATTAAAAGTCACACAAAGACACAGTTAAAATATTCGTCACCTTATCTAAAAGCAAAGATTTATTCTTATTTTTAAATGCATCAAATGGCAATCCCTTCAAATCATCTGGCAACACATTAAAAAATTTTATCCCCCAATATCCCGGTCCGCTCTGACACCTTCCTATTCTCCAATATGGCGGAACAAAATTGTTATTATATTTTGTACCGTAATTGTGGATGTCCCTATGGGCCTCAAAACTAGGTAAGTTTTTTTTTCACATAAAGGAGGCATTCCAAAACGAACAAGGATGACATTGAGAGTATTCCCAGCTGTCTGAACGCGTCCCTGCAATCATCCCTAAAACGCAACCTAGCAACAACACGTACGGCCTTTCTCTAAAGCCCAAACACACGTCGAGCGCCAGGTGCATGGCCCCAAATCAAGATGCCATAGGATAAACGGGAATGAAAGTTGGCGAAATATGCCGTTCGTAACACATTTTGTGAAACACAGTCACTCAGGCAACGCAAGAGGTACAATGAGCTGCAGAGCTTACCAGCCAAGGAATCTATAAGACTGCCCCATTGCTGCCTGCTATCAAGCTTGACTCCAAGAAATGTCACATTGGAAATGTCTGAATCTCCATTCCATCATCGAGATACCTCATAGTAAATGTCAACTCGTTGGTTTTGTCATTATTGAGTAGAAGTTTATTAGTATTAAACCATTGTTCAGCCCTCGACCGTTCACCCAACGAGCCCTCCAAAGATTGATTAAGGGAGTCTGCAGACAGGAAAAATAATGTGTCATCGCCAAATAGTACAAATTTAGCATTGGATCCAATAGATGGTAAGTGATTTATGTATATAAGAAATAATATATGCCCCAGGATGGAACCCTGAGGCACCCCGATAGTTATTGCACCCTCCGCCAACTCCACACCACCAACCCTGACAGTCTGCAGTCTTCCCTCAAGATATGACTTTATCAATGCGATACTCCCTGCAGAGATATGGTATTTAGAGAGTTTCTGAAGAAGGACACCATGATCGACACAGTCAAAGGCCGTACTAAGGTCACACGATACCACAGTGTTTTATTCCTGACAATAAAAACTATTCAAAATGTCACCAACCAATGCCTCTATGGCCTTCACTGTATTCAAGCTGTATTCCTCCCTCTTCTGAAACCAAGCTGGGAGGAACTGAAGTAGTCGCTGGACTCGAAATGATTAACAAGTTGCTAGGAGATACATTTTTTCAGAATTTTGGAGATAATTGGAGGTAAGGAGATAAGGCGGTAGTTCTCCGGCATGTCAGGATCACCTTTTTTAAAGAGTGGAATTACAACTGCTCCCTTTAATATATTCGGAAAGATACCCCTCATGAGACATAAGTTCATGAGCTTAGTCAATGGAAGTAAAATAAGATTTTTTATGCTTTTGATTAATTTGACCTTGAAACCAAACCTATCAGAACTGTTTCCATTCTTTAAGTCATTAATAATATCCCTCGCTCCATTAAAAGTTACCTCAGTGAATTCAAACATTCCAGACTCAGGAGGCAAAATATTATAATCCGAGAAGTATGCCAATGGCTCACGATCAGAGTTTGGCATATCTTTAATGAGGTTATGTGCAACATTCAAGAAATATGAATTAAAGTCATCCGGTCTCAGAGGACCAGAAGGCATTGGAGCTTTGTACTTATTAGTGTTTTTATTAATGATCTGCCACATGGATCTAATGGGGTTGTTTGAGGAAGTTATGAAGTTGTCATTGAAGTCAATCTTTGCCCTACGAATAGCATCTCTGTAGATTTTTGTATATTTATTAAACTGTTTTTTAAAGCCCAAGTTATTTTTATATTGACATGTTAAGTCTCTGAGAAAACTAAGATGTTCCCTCATTACTAATTACTTACTACTAACTTAATTCGAACGACCAAGACTGCTCAGCAACCATCGCGAAGAAACGACCCATGCCAACCTGGGATATCGGCCAACAAGGCCTACTACTCAAAGTAAAACCTGGCCTGGAATTCACAACAGAAAGTGACACAAGCTGAGCCCTGTGATCCGAGATCGCTAAGTCAAGGTTACTGGCCGAGGATATTAGTATATTGTTACTTACGCAAATATTATCAAGGCATGAGTTATCTCTTGTGGTTTCGTATATTGTTTTTTTGTAGATTAAAACTACCCATAAGGTCATCCACTTTAGTCGCCTCCGGGCAATTTGTATGAAAGTGAACATTAAAGTCACCAGCTATTATGACAGATTTATTAACCACTAGATTACTCAGGATGCCCTCCATATTTCTAACAAGGTGTCAAAGTGCCCAGATGGTGAGTAGTAAAGGTAAAATAGAAAAAATATATTTAACTCTGGTGAGTGGTATACGGCTAAAACATATAAATTAAAATCATCAATAAAAATGCCAGAACATTCAATACACTTTTCAATATTGGAGTCTATGTGAACTTTATTTACACTTAGATTAAGTTTCTCCTTAAGAAATATTACAGTGCCCCCACCCGTGAATTGACTCCTGGAGTAGTGGGCTACCATTGTATAACCATTTAGGTGTAATGCGTTTATTTCAGATTCAGACAAGAAATGTTCGCTAACACAGACTATATCTATATTTTGGTCTACTAAGGATGCTTCGAGTTCATTTACTTTGTTTCTTATGGATCTTATGTTAATATGCAACACTGACAGTTTGTGCTCATGTACAGGCTTCAATGTGTTTTCCCCAATTAAGGCATTAGCTTCCTCAGGTTTAAAAAATTATTGACAATTACACCTATGGGCCAGAAGTTCTTATCCAGCAGTTCATTTTTACGTTCAGCTTGTATTTCTACGTTAAAGGAGCTCTATCTTCGTTGTGACTTTGTTTTCAGCTTTTCACAGTGTATAGCCGCATCGCCGGCGCCGTTGTCTTCCAAATATGCTTTTACTTCATCTTGGCTTATTTGGGCATCCAGTCCAGAGACAAACAAGCAAGTGGTATTATATTTATTTGCAATTCTCAAACCGGAGCTATTTTCTTTATTCCCCCTTATCGGGCTGGGTCTTGTCTTCGGGTCCATCATTTGCCTTTTCGTTCGTTGAATGGTGATCCATCCTTCCTGACTTATATTAGCATCACTTTCAACCCCATCAATCAAGACATCATTATGTGGATTAAAAGCGTCTTTCTTCGTATCGATTTCTATTTGCGATTGTTTTGAGGTTAGATGTAGATGTCTGTCTTTTTCATTCGTTTTCGTGGGTATTTCGATATCGATTCTTGTCTCATCTTTATTATTTTGGATTTTTGGTTTTTCGGATTTGGAAGTTATAAACTTACTTTTATTTTTATTTTCCTGCCTACCATCTGAGGACAGTTTCCTCAAGCTGGATTGCGCTTGCTTATTGGGAGAAGGTGGGAGTGGATCATCGAAAGCGGAATCCGGAATGTAATGTTTGGAAGAATGTGGTTATTGTATACCATGATTGCTTTCACTAAATTCATTGGAGTTGAGTTTTCCTTCTAGAAATCGAACTTTTTCTTTCAGTAGGGCGACATTATCTTCCAGTACCTTGTTTTTCCCCTCCATTTCAGATACTAATCTTCTTATTATAGTAAGGTAATCTCTTCTTTCTCCCGGGGAGCAGAAACTGATTGTCGTTCGGTTTGATGCACACAAATAGCGTTCTGTTTACTTGCCGCTTGATTTAAACAGGATGGATGGAAATTCTGACTGTACTTTCTACACATTGCAATCTTTTCCACATTTTTTTTGCAATGAAAACACAATTTTTTTTCATCTTTATTACGACCGCAATTTTCGATTGACTGTTCTGTTGCCGCCATATTGACTACACTTCTCAAGCAAAGTAGGAAAAATGAATTTGAAAAAACCCTTTCAAGTTAATGAATAATGCAGTGTTTGGGGAAACAATGGCGAATAGAGGAAAATACTTAACCTTTACACTGATTGCAAATTGCGATGGATGTTATGGGAACGAAAATCTAATACCCAGACCTGAAGTTAATAAATAAAAATTTAATAATTATTAACGATGTTGCGAAATCTGAGATAACTTTGTTAGGCCTACATGTGCTGCAATGAGCGATATCGAAGTAACTAAAATTACTGTTTATTATTTTCATATTAATTATATGCTGCGAAACTTTTCAAAATGTTAAAAATATGGATGTTTATTATATTTTGTTAAAAGAGTCCCATCAATATTTTAATACATCTGGCTACCCAATTGCCAATACTTATAGCATTTCGTAATTCAAAGAGTTAAAATTTGCGTCATATATGCCTCACTGAAATTCTCAACGGAATGAAAAAACGTAAATTTCCAATATTGCTTACATGGGTTAGATATTTCACAATATTTCGAAAGTTCGTTAATTGGATTCCAAGGCAACTCGAATCCTGTGTTACATCGCAATGCCAAATATTGTGTTGATTTTCTTGTATTGCAGATAGCTATATTTTCATATGTAATATCACAAGAGAAAACATTTTGTCGACAAAATTTTCGAAAGGTATGAAAGTTTGTTGCTTGCAAATTTCGCGAATGATATTTTTGGTATCCATGAGCGAAATTGCCGAAAAGCAACAAACTTGAATAAAACCTTGAGAATAATTTTGTCTACACAATTTTTTCTCAAGCGGTATTCGTCATGACTATTTGACGAGAAAAACTAGACAATGCACCGTATTAACAAACAGAAGCTTTATTTATTTGTTAACAAAATTAAACGTACAATTATTATTTAATGACGTTTGTCAAACTCACAATAATAGTTATACCAGACACCTTTCTGATGGACCTGTCATAGTTTTGTCGCTAAAAAACCACTCAATTAACGGTGAGGTAGTAGTTTTGTCAGTAGGAAACGAGCAGTTGCTATGACGTTTTACCAGTAAAAAACACTCTAGTGAAATAGTCACATAGAAAAGTGATTTATATGTACACGAAATAGAACTTTCACTTTATTTATCCCCTCCACTTTTTGTTTTAATTCATGACTACACCGCTGTGCACTTGCATCGCCGTTTTTCGACGTCTTGGACGTCCTTCACAAAAGTCATGTCAGTATTGTCAGTCATGTCAAATTATTATTGTATTTATTGCATCGAGTTTGTTTTTTTAATTAATTTTGCACTGGTGAAATATGTTTTACTGTTGTGTTGCTTCCTGTAACTCACTTGTACGATGTTAAGATTTCCATATTTGGAT
>MU182314.1:149717-160204 GCA_016904865.1 Pissodes strobi
CTTTTCTCCGCAAATGTTTTGTTTTCCAGAAAACTAGATTTTTTTTATATGATAATTTAGCTAAAACCTATATTTGGATAATTTTCCCATTATTTTTTTTGCCATAAGCCGGTCCAGGAAAACCTATTAATTAAAGCGGTGTTATTGGTTTTATCCGAAAATGCCCAATTAATGGAATTTTTTTTTGTACTTTAGAATATCGGAAATTTGTTATGGAGTAGAAAATTAGATAATTCTATTTGGCTAGTAATTTACTCTTTAAACATGCACAATATTTTTCGCGGAAATTCTTTAAATTGACATGTCTTAAAAGATTTTGTGTTTTGTTAGTTTGGATTGATTCTGGTTCTGTGGGGTTGATCAAACGCGTAGCGCGCTTGTCTCATTGCGCTTTTTTGCTTAATTAAAGTTAGTTTCGATTATTTTTACTTAGCTTGGGTGAGTAAAGAGACAAGCGCGAGTAGCGCGCTTGTCTTTTTAATTACGGTTAGTTTTGGTTAGTCTGGGTTGGTTTTGTTTAGTTTGAGTTAGTTTGGGTTAGTTTGGGTTAATTTGGGATAGTGAAGACACAAGCGCGCGTAGCGCGCTTGTCTTTTTTCTCTGGTTAGTTTGGGGTAGTTCGGGGTAAGTTGGGACAGTGAAGAGACAAGCGCGCGTAGCGCGCTTGTCTTTTTACTTTGGTTAATTAGGGTTAGAGAGCTAGAAAGTTACTCTTAGCCAAGAATATTTTTCCTAATGGATTTCCGCTCTTTTAATTTTTTTCCTTTTTGAAAATGAGGTTGATGTATACAAAGAAAAATAATTGCACACAAAAATTCTTTACCAAAATACTAGCATAACATATATTTTGTTTTGCTCGCAAATATTTGCTATTCAAGAAATTAATTATTTTTAATTTCATTATGAATTACAAAAAAATTTACAGAAACATCCTACACAATCTGAAACTATCTATTTAAAAAATTACCATATTCTAAATTAATACAATTAATAAGGTCCATAAAAGAATCTATATTATTTTTTTTGCAATTGCGTATCCATAAATATTCACTAAGTCTATCTGCTAATTCATCCGGAGGAACATGTCTGCCTTTAAAAAACTTTTTCGCCACGGACCATGACGACTCAATTCTTTGAGTGTGAGAGCCCTCTTCATTAACAAATTCAAGACTGTGATTAACTGTTTTGTGTTGATACCCATATTCTGATAACCTGTCATATGCTTTCCACATGTCCAAATGTATGACAGAACCTTTCTTCACATGTTGTTCCAGAATTGGAACCAATGTACTGGCATCCCTTTTATTTTCGGGGCAAACTGCAAGTCGTAAGTCATCTGAATTGTTAGCAATCATGCCAAAAACCCAGTGACCTTCGACTATTCTCCCTCTATTGCATTTGCGTTTCCCGAATTTGGATTCATCAATGTAAAATATATTATTATCTAGCTTAGTTCAATATTGAAACAGATTTTTATATAACTTTTTTTTTAGGGTAACAATAATTGCATATACGGGTTTCTGCTATTTTTGAATTATATAGAAATTTTTTTATATAGTCACATTCTAGTGTCCTTAGTGATTGCAAATACACTGGCGGAGAATAGAAATCGTGCTTTTTTATTTAAATTTTTTTTAAACTAAACAAACTTACGGAACCTTGGAGTGAATAGAAATGCTGGGAGGCGTAAAAAACGCAAAACGCAAGTGCGTAGTGGCTTAAACGAGACGAAACTAACCAAAGCTAACCTAAACTAACCAAAGCTAACTCAAACTAACCGAAATTGTTTCGCCTGGGCTTGCGTGAAGAAAGGCTTGCCCTTCGCGCAATCCATTCTAAACGCAAGTGTGCAGCAGTTAAAACGGGACGAAGCTAACCGAAACTAACCAAAGCTAACCTAAACTAACTAAAGCAAACCCAAATTAACCAAAGCTAACCCAAGCTAACCGAAATTGTTTCGCCTAGGCTTGCGTGAAGAAAGGCTAGCGCAGGTGCGTAATGGCCTAAACGAGACGAAACTAACCAAAGCTAACCCAAACTAACCAAAGCTAATCTAAACGAAACTAACCGAAATTGTTTCGCCTAGGCTTGCAAGCCTTTCTTCACGAAAGTGCGTAGTGGCTTAACCGAGACGAAACAAACCGAAAGTAACTAAACTTAACCCAATCTAATGTGAATGTAATTACAAATAATATGTGGTAAGTATGTATGGTATTATTTTTTTATTTTCTCATACAAAAAACGCTATTTCTCTTCTCCGCCCGTATATTTGCAATCCCTAAGGACTCTAGAATGTGCCTACATAATTTTTTTCCATATAATCCAAAAATAGCAGAAAACCGTATAAGCAATAATTGCCTTAGTTTTATCTCATACCTGTACAGGGTGTCCGGTTATAAATGTAACCCCCCTTTAACTTTCTTATTTGCCCTTGTTTAAAAAAATGTTAAATACAAAAGTTGTAAGGATTTTCATACAGTTTTCTGCGGTGTTACTAGAAAAACAATTGAACATCGAAATTCTACTGTACAGATTAAATTAATGTTTTTTTTTAATGGGACACCCTGTATATTCTTCTGTATATCGATAGAGCTCTTTAAGGCGAAGGTTTCTTGGGTCTAGCTCTAATAGCTACCACGTAAATTGCAAGAATGTCGGGTATCTGATTATTACTGAACCCCTCTCCTAAATTATTTATTTGGTGAGCTAGAAAAAAATCCTTCCTTCAGAAGCTTTTCTGATGTTCCATTGTTTTTCTAGTAACACCGCAGAAAAGTTTCTGAAGGAACCTACAACTTTTGTATACAACATTTTTTTCTACCTCACCAAATAAAGAATTTAGGAGAGGGGTTCAGTAATAATCAGATACGCGACATTCTTGCAATTTACGTGGTAACTATTATAGCTAGACCCAACAAACCTTATATTACTGAACTCGTCTTAAAGAGCTCTACCGATATCCGGAAGAATATACAGGGTGTCCCATTTAAAAAAACATTAATTTAATTTGCACAATAGAATTTCGATGTTCAATTGTTTTTCTAGTAACACCGCAGAAAACTATATGAAGATCCTTACAACTTTTGTATTTAACATTTTTTTATACGAGGGTAAATACAAAAGTTAAAGGGGGGTTACATTTATAACCGGACACCCTGTACAACTGTTACTATGCCAGGCCCTCCAATTTTCGGCAAGTTGGCTTGCACTTGAGTAAATGCGCTCGTTACCATCTCACGGCAATATTTAATTCTTGCTGCAATTGTAGCCTTGGACGTTCGCGATTCTTGAGAACTAGTAGCCAGAATAATCCTTTCGTATGATTCATCATGAGCAAAACCAAATAATAATCTAAAATAGTTTTTTTTTTCATAGAAATATAAGAAATATAATCATAACATCAATCTCTGGAGATAAATGACTATTTTCAAACCAAGTATTTTTGCAACAGTAATATCTGCGGAACATTTTGTTGATTTTGAACAGTCATAAATTCCAAGATCGCTGTCCGTACGATAATAATGAGACAAAATGTCTGGTTTGGTACCGTGCCCTTTACATTTAATTTTACAAAAAGGGCGTTTAGGTAATAAACCATATTGTACTCCAAATTCAAAAGCCTCATGGCGCGACCTCGGATGGGAGGTTTCAGAAAATTGAGACATTTTCAACAGCAAAGATGTCAGCTACTGACTTTTCAAATAAGAAACCACCTGCTAAACATGTTATGGTTACTGACAACCCTACTAGTACTTACGCAAAGCAAATACACAGACACACTTGATATTAGTCGTCATAGGCAACAAATAATTATTTTCTTCAAGCGTCAGTAAATCCGTCATTACTCAACTGTGTAGGCGACCGTGAAGTTTCGTTTTTCCTCCGCCGGAGCTTTACTTTACACTTTTCCGCCGGCGGAGGTAAAAGTGTTGTCATAGAAACATAGATACAATACAAACAGACAACAAAATAAGCGTCAACAACTCAAGATTTATTTAACTACAATTTGTATTCATCACTCAATTTGCGACTGCATTTCTAAAAATCACTAATTTAGGAACAAATTGGTTATTATTTAATCGAACTTACTCAATAACTGCTTATCAATACGGAATTAAAACGCAATCGGAGACGCAATCTTAAAAAAATAATTATTTTCTTCAAACGTCAGTAAATCCGTCATTACTCGACTGTGTAGGCGGCCGTGAAGTTTCGTTTTTCCTCCGCCGGAGCTTTACTTTTCACTTTTCCGCCGGCGGAGGTAAAAGTGTTGTCATAGCAACATAGATACAATACAAGCAGATAACAAAATAAGCGTCAACAACTCAGAGTTATTAAACTACAATTTGTATTTATCACTCAATTTGTGACTGCATTTCTAAAAATCACTAATTTAGGAACAAATTGGTTATTATTTAATCGAACTTACTCAATAACTGCTTAACAATACGGAGTTAAAACGCAATCGGAGACGCATTCTTAAAAAAATAATTATTATTGACAGTGTCCACTGACAGCTTTATGTTACATTATATTCACCGACACCGGTCTAAGCAAGGCCACCTACGACCGTGGTCTAAGCCGCCTTGCGAACCCATTTATCTTTAATAATAATTAGATATTATTACTATTAAAAAGAGATGTTTTTGCATTAATTTGTCGACATTTGAAGAAAAAACAGCATATTTTATTTGGAGGAAAAGTTACTTTTCATGGCTTGCTCTCTATTACCAGCCTCACTCCGTTCGGCTGTTAAACACGAGCGCGCCATGAAAAGTATCACTTTTCCTTCATATAAAATAATATACTATTGTTGACAGTGTCCACTGACAGCTTTATGTTACATTACCATAGCAACAACCTGTGCCTATTCACCGACCCTGGTCTAAGCCGCCTTGCGAACCCACTTATCTTTAATAATAATTAGATATTTTTACTATTAAAAAGAGATCTTTTTGCATTAATTTGTCGACATTTGAAGAAAAAACAGCATATTTTATTTGGAGGAAAAGTTACTTTTCCTCCATATATAATAATATACTATTTGGGTTAGTTCGGATCAGTTTTTCTCGTTAAAAAAATAGCACAGCGCGGCAACTCATTGCAGTCAAATGTCGTTTACCGGAAATCCGTTAGGAATAGATTAATTTTATTTTCGACATTATAATACCTCTCTCAACACAGAACAATCAAAATTTTTCGCCGCAAATACATCAAAGCTAAATTATCATATAAAAAAATCTAGTTTTCTGGAAAACAAAACATTTGCGGAGAAAAGGAAAATTATTTTTGTGCTAGTATTCTTGTGTAGAATCATCCTATAGAACGATATTTTTTGTAGCCGATTTCCGCTAAACGAAACTTGAGCCATGTTCTATATCTAATCGCAGGTTTTTCCCTCTTTTTACGGTACTTAAATAAAATATACAAAAGCGATAATTTTCCATGTTATGAAATAGATTATGAAACCTTAATATCGCCACTTAAAATCTTAAACTGCAGGATCAACAAACAAGACTTGAATATACAATCAAATTTTAGACTTATAAAAGACAAATATGAAAGTAATTATGTATTTATTTATACAGATGCATCAAAGAAAGATAATAAATTAGGGTATGGTATCTACATTCCGAAGATTAATAATAAATTTTCATCTAGACTTCCCGATGATATCAGTATCTGCCAAGCAGAAATTATAGCAATACATGATGCAACACAGACTGCAATATTAAAACATCTCAAAAATGTCATTATTTTCAATTCAAATCAAGTTCAAATTATAGTTATTTTGATTCAAATGCGGGTGCAAAAAATCGAATTTTACAAAAACCCTGTGTTTGAAGTTAAAGACCTCATATAGCAAAATTATCCCATTTTAGTCTGCATGATTAAACGTTTAACATTGAAATGCATGTAAACTTCAATGACATTTAGAGCCCTAATAAGAGTTAAATAATTTTTTTTATTAAAATTTCAGTTTTATGCTTTGATACAATGTTGTTCGAATTTTAATTATTGTTTTTCAAAGTAGGTAACTAATCGATGGCTAATCTTTAACTTAAATAACCATTAGATTTGATCAACTCGAGATTACAGATTAGTGATTTTGGTAATTATTTAGATGACGTGTCAGACGAATTTGGCCGTTTTTTCCTCAGAATCACATAAATTGAGTGTTTTTACGTAATTTTTAGACGCTTTTTTATTTGCGGAAACCTGATAGTAATCAAGTGTCTTGCGGGACAATGGAGTGAATAGAGGTGCTGTGTTGGGTAAAATGTGTATAAAAATAGAAAATATTGAATTTGCAAAAACGAATTTTGTCAAAAATATGTGTTGCTTTTATAAATATTCCAGTGGCGTAACAAGGTGAAGGAAAAGAGCTCCACTGTCCCATTGCAGTTGATTAATTGTTTATCATTCTACTAATATTTCACTTCCCGCATGACCCTCCGCTCGCTTCGCTCCTGGCGCGCAACCAATCAAAACGAACCCAAGGCATGACCAAAATGAAAAAAAAAACTGAATTGATACTGTCAGAAATTTTAGTCTTTTGCACACGTGAAACTATTTTATTTTCTTAACACGAAAGTATGAGTTTCCGCAAAGCGAAATGTATTGTACTGCACTTCTATAGGTCAGTTGCATCCTAAACAAACATCAAAATTGAAAAACTAATCTGACAATTCATCTAAAAAATGACCGTGATGTGATTTTTGCCAGTCACCAGGTCAATATTTCACATTCCTCTGATCAATGTTATTCATATTTTTTATTACTTGCTCCTTGAAATCCTTGACTTACTTCGGAAACCACTCTACTGCCTTCTGCTTAAATCATGAAGGTATATAAACTCTCTGCAGTTCACCATTTTAAATAATATTTACCTTTTACAGATATTTACTATACGGATTTATCTAATAGAGAATGAGAAATTAGAACAGCTACCTCAAGAACAAGTGTATAAGAAGTACTCTTTATATGACCATTGGAAAATAAACAACTTTCGTCAAATTTTAAGTGAGCTGAAGAGATCATATGTGTGTGTACCTACTTCTGTAGTTTGGTCGATTCCTTCCGACTCGCCCTAATAACTATAGGGAAATACGTTTTTTTTTAATCCTTGACATGCGCCGAAATTCTAAGTTACTGGTTGGTGTTATGAAAAAGATATAGCAGATGAAAATTCACCTTTGTGGAAAAAGTCATTCGCATCTCAAACCAATAATTACATACAAATTCCGCCATGCTATCGGAGAAAAATGTATACGTGCAAAAGTCCAATTAAAATTTTTATGAAATATATTGGCAACTGGCCATAGCTAAGCATCAATAAAAACAGATTTTATCAACATCATTAATAAATCAGTAATAAATAAATATGCATATTATTTACCTACATTGATATATTGTTTTATTTATCATCAATATGCCTGGTTATCAAATATTTGCTAAATAGTAAACATTTGCGCAGTATTCCGGAACTTCCTGAAATTGCTATTTTTCAATAACTCTTATTCCAAAACTTAATTTTTGACAGATTTTACACATAATTTATTATAATTATAATGTTTTTGTTTTGGAATGATAGTTACTCAAAATAGCAAATTCAGAAAGTTTCGGAGCATTGCTCTATTTCAAAACAATTAAAATTACAAACCAGACATAACTTGAACGGCCCGCCAACGATTAGTTCAATGACTACACCGCTATGGCAGCACAGTCGCAAAAGTTACTGACAGATGCTACAACAGAAGTGAGTGTTCTATTTCGTGTATATATAAATCACTTTTCTATGAATAGTCATCACAAAATAATCCCTCCATTAGGTTTTCTTAAACAAAATTACTTTAATAAGTTTGCAAACTAAATTATCTTTCTTAGTTTCATGTCCCTTAAAGTTTTGCGTCCCTTAAATGACAGTGCCAAGAGTTTTGGACACCATAAAGAATTAGAGAAAATTTTAAACTAGTTTAGATCAATTAGGTTATTAGGTGGTAATACACAAATTAAATTTGCTGTTCCCAGAAATTTCATTTCACTTTTAAATAAGACGTCCACTAAAAGTCAAACAAAATTGCAAAACATCAAATTATCTCGGCCTAAAATCTCTAATGAGTGCGGATGCTAAAAGCTGAAATGTTTCCAGCTAAGACATAAAATTTAACAGTAACGATTCGTTGCTAACAAACTGCCTATTAAACCTATTCTAGGCTGAGAGACAGGTTGTACATAATTAACCCTAACAAACTTCTTTTTACGAGCATAAAAGCTTAAAGCAATAAAAATCGTTATCTCTAAATAATAAAACAGCTCTTTATATCGCTACCCCGGAATGCCTTTGTTAGAGGGAAGCATTTCAAGCAACGAATTAAAACTGAGACATAAAGTTCAAGTCTCCTAAAAATTTCAACTTTTATTTGAAAAGTATTAAAATTGGAAAAGCATTCTCATTATCCGGCTTCTTAAAATGTTAAAATTCTTTCAGTTTACGTTGACATTGATAGCTGGAAAGCTTCATAAAAACCAACCTATTTTTATGTTTTATTATTTGCCTGAACAGAGTAAATTATTGGCGATTTGCCAATATAGATATTATTACAGAGCTATCAGATGACAGGGGGTGATAGCAATTTTAGTGGAAAATCCTGGCATCTCTATAATATGGAGCGTTCCGTATGCCCAGAATATTTATGTTCAGGTCGGTTCTGTGGCCTGTATAGTTTCGCAAGTTTAATGTTATTATTCTTACACTTGGTAAAAGATAAGATATTTAGTGGATGTTTTTATTTAGAATTTGAAAGGAATATAAATGACACTTTTCCTTTTAATATTTTTGAGCTAACGCAGGAAGGCATTTTAAATATTATTCCTTGTAACAAAGTAACCCGTTATTTTTCAGGGACAGTTCAAGTCTAAATTTATTAATACATAAAAACTGAGCTTAATTGGCTTTATGTATTATACATACCATCCACTGTCATCATCAATGACCATTGACGTCCACTGCTGAACATAGGTATCCCGTAGTTTTATCTATTTTTGTCTATTCTGTGCTGCCCCTATCCAGTTGGTGGTCTTTATCCGTTTAATGTCGTCGGTTCATCTGCCTGGGCCTGGGCCTATTTCGGTAAGCATATCTGCGTGGTCTCCATTCACGTATCTTTTGTTCAGCGATTGTCCGAAAATCGCGCTTCATAACCAGGCCAGTTTCACTTTAAGATTGTTGTACGAGTAACCGCATCTGGCACTCCGGTGCTCTCCTTTATTTTGTTGCTTGGAATTCTGTCTCTTAGAGAAATGTTTAATATTGACCTCTTTATTTTTCTCTGCGCGATACCTATTTTGTTTGTAGTGTTCTTGGTAAGAGTAAGTGTTTCAGCCCCATATGTGGCCAAGCAATCCTCACCTTCCAAGATATTGTGCAGCTTTCCAAACACTTGCAAGTAGAATAGGCTATTCTACTTAAAATTTTGTGGTTTTGGTTGTCTCTACCTCCAGAGATTTCGTGGTCAAGGTATATAACATAAGGACTTCCTTGTCCTGTTCATTTATTCCGATTGCCTGACTCAAAGCAAGATTTGTCAAGCATTGGGTTTTGTTGGTGTTAATTGAGCACAACAGAGTTTGATGCTACTTTGAGCCTCCGTAGCATTTATTTTGCTTCTTCCATAATTTCTGCGATAATTGAGACAAATTGTTCAGTTTCTTGCCATCTATGTTGTTTATAATGTCTAAACCAAAGCTATCCTTTTGTACATGTGTTCGTTCGTTTGTTGCGATGATATCTTCTTTGGGCATGATTTGTCCGATGCCGAAATTCTGATGCCTCTTGGTACCTATATGTATCTGATGACCATTTAAGTGTGATCGATACGGCCGGCATCGGCATTCTCTAAGAGCCCGTAGTATTTTATGCTAGTTTATGATATCGAGGGCCTTTTCGTAATCGACGATGATTTTTTTGATAAAAGTCTCAACTCTTTGTCGATGATCATTTGTACCAAACCGCGCTCGAAAGCTTGATGATGGTCGAATTAATGTGTTAATCTCTTGGTGATGCTTCTCATGAATAATTTATACATAGGTATGCAATAGTAAGCTTATGAGTCTGCAATTTTGCAAGTTGGAGATATTTGTTTTCTTATGCAGTATTATAATAAATATAATTATTATGGTCAGGTCTCGTTTTCTAAGCAAGCATCGAACAGGTTGCATATTGCTTTTTTAACGCAGTTTTTAAGAACTCGACTGCTATGCTCTCATGGTCTTTTACCTTGTTGTTTTTCATATCTCATAGGGCCTTCTCTTATTTCGTCTAAGATTATATTTGGAACCTCCTTGAACCCTAGATTTTGTATGTTTTGAATGCTGGTATAGCTTTGCGTAGACATTTTGCGACTAAATTAAGAATTTCAGTTTTATTTATTGTGTTACAGATCACAATAAAACGATCCCTTGTGACAATCCTATAACAAATTAAA